>PVIY010037894.1:0-24317 GCA_004026745.1 Myrmecophaga tridactyla | reverse complement strand
CCTTGTTGTTCAAGATGTAGCAGAGAGGCTGGAGGGAACTGCCTGAAAATGTAGAGCTGTGTTCCAGTAGCCATGTTTCTTGATGATGATTGAACAATGATATAGCTTTCACAATGAGACTCTGTGAATGTGAGAACCTTGTGTCCGATGCTCCTTTTAGCTACTATATCAACAGAAGAGTAGAACATATGGAATAAAAATAAATAATAGGGGAAACAAATGTTAAAACAAATTCAGCTTGAAATGCTAGTGGTAAATGAAAGCGAGGGGTAAGAGGTATGGTATGTATAATCTTTTTTTCTCTATTATCGTTTTATTTCTTTTTCTGTTGCCTTTTTATTTCTTTTTCTAAATCAATGCAAATGTTCTAAGAAATGATGAATATGCAAATACATGATAATATTAAGAATTACTGATTGTATATGTAGAATGGAATGATATCTTAATTTTTTTGTTAATTTTTTTAATTAATAAAAAAAGTTTAAAAAAAAAAGAAAAACACAAACTAACATATAATATTATATAACCTCAGAGAGAGGGGAGAGGAAGAATACAGACTACAAAGTTTAACTTTCTAAACAATTAAAAACCAAAACCTAATAACAGAAACACCTGATGCTCCTGGACTGTGCAAAGTCAAATTTGTTCAAGTCAAGCCAGGTCTTTCTGCTAAAAAACCCTTCACTCGGGCTCAAACTCTTAAACAGCTACTTCTTTTTATTCTCCAAATAGTTCTAACTTATCTCATGAGGCTGTCAGAGAAATCAGAACAAATCATTTATAGATATGGACTGCCATGTAAACAAAATTTCTGAGAGTAAACTAATTTATTGTACTTTTCTGAGCAGTCCCAGTTGACATTATTAAAAGCAAGTTTTAATACCAGTCCTCAAAGCAACATTTCAGTTGGCAGTTTTTCCAACTATTATATAAAATAAGTTGTAAGAAAGATGATTTTAAGAATGAAGTTAGACTCAGGGCAGGACTCAGGACCTTCTCAGAGATCCAACTCCCTCATCCTTGCAAGCAAAGAATACTTCTTAAAAAGGTTTGGGTCAGGAGGGCAAGGAAGATGCCATGTACGACAATCCAAGTAAACCAAACTTACATTTGAGATACTTCCAGATTCTGCAGTATTACATTTCATCAAAACCAGTTGATAATAGCCAGTGGCTCAAAATTCTGATCATCCATACTTATGCAAACAATTATAAAGTGCTAGATTGTTTTTAATACAGATCTGAAGATAACTGAAGCAGAAGGCTATATTGTCTATTTGCCTAATATTTAAATTAATCTAATGTCTCCAAGTCATTTGAAGAGTAGAGAAGAATGGATTATAAATTTATAATACCCTAAAATAATTATGATAAGGCAGAGATTTTTATAACCTCTGCTTAATGAAGATGGGAATTCATCCAAAGCCATAGAAGAAAGTAGACACTGTTTACATTATTATAAAGAGCAATAAATCTAAGCAAAAAAGTAAAACATATAATGGGAAAGAGAAAGACAGAAAATGACACAGTGATGGCTATTTCTGACTCATTTGTAACGTGGAATGATGCAACACATTAAACACATACACTGGTACACCTGGAGAAAACAAGTAGTTGTTAATTGATAGCAATTATATCACCTATAAGCAGAAAAGCACAACAAACAAAAATTACATAAAATGGTTAAGTAAAAAATGTTAGATAACTCTAAATAAGCAAACATACATTTCATAAAATAACAATGTGGTACCTCTAAGAATTGGTGAAAAACTGGAAAAAGGGGCCAGATTTTTCCTAATAACAGTCCCAACATGCACTTGGCAGTGTTTATGTCTAGGCTGCGCTGGTCCTTTTCCTGTTCAACAAACAAAAACAAAGGTGAGCCAATTATTTCCAATGATTCAAATTTGTATTTCATAGCAATAATAAATTAATAAACAACTCATTTATTATATGCCGTAAAAACCTTGAGTCGAGACTAAGGCTAAAGGAGGAGATATAGTCAGACACAATGGAAGATTCATTCATTTTGGTACTATATAAATCTACTGTGAGAAAAATTCATGTCAACTGAATGATCACCCTAATGCAGAATCAATTAGTTGTGTAGAAGGAGTAGTCACGATTATTTCATGGGGTTAATAAAAATCTGTAACTTAATCACTTGCTTCTTTGACATTCAGGATAATCACCAAAGCCATAACTGTTGACCCCAAAGCCCATTAACTTAATTAGATGGAGTTTAAAACTTGATTTCCATGCTTAAGAATAGGTTTCCTTTAAAAAGTCAATTTTCTTGCAATTGTATTTCATTAGTAAATACTTTTCTTCTACCTAAACATCATGGAATTAAATTGAGCTCATAAAAACTTTCTGGAGCTTTCGAGGTTCTTTCCAAACAAGAGTATGTATCATCTACCCGCTCTGTGGGAAAGTAGTGTCCATCTGCACAGCCCTCCTTACCTTGGATTTGTTGGATTTAATCTCCTAGCAGAATACCCTTGACTAGTAACCAAACAAAAGATAACATTTCATTAAGGCAACCCGAAAAAAAACAGTATGTAAATATGTACTAATGGGCAGAAGATTAAGTTTTTCCCCATTATATTTGCAATTAAGGATCCTAACTTCTCATTCCCATCTTCCTTACAAATTTCTACTCTGGAACTACAAGTGGGCAATTTCTGTGGAAAGGGATAGAGGTTCTGGGACCTTAAATGGTAAACTTACATATGCAAAGGTAGCCTCTAGGTGGTATTCTCACCACAGGAGAAATCTGCAGAAGTACTTTTCTGTAAGGGGAGAAAGTGCCTGGCTACCCATTTTAGGTGGAACATAAATGTTCACCAAATTAAGGATGATGCTGTGATCACCACTGTTAGCAAAATATGCAGCCACACATAACTCCCAATAAAATGGAACCTCCAGGACTTTTAACAGTGAAGTTCTCTTTAGTACACGAAGAATTCTTACTATGACACTGAATTTAAAAGAACTGCCTTACTCAACAACAGCAAATGGGGTAGACGAAGGTACAGAAACTTGCTGCTAAGGAAGACATGCAATAGACGTGTGTTTTGGTCCCCATCAAAAATATGACTACCATTTGTGAGCAGACCAAGTCAGATAGCCCTGCGTCACCGTTCTCTGTTACAGGCCACACAACTTAAGTCTGATGAGGGCAGGCATGTTCTCAATTCCACAGATCAATGCAAAAAGGTGGGGCCTCCTTTCCACAGGATTCTCTGCTTGCCCCCTGAGTTTGCCTGCCTTTCACCGACTAAACCTCACTGGTTGCTGCATTCTTACCCTTTTGCAAAGCACTGTATAAGCAAATGGAAACTTTCCTCTTACCCTATTAACACAGCTGTCGGAGATGGCAACAGCACATCACACTACGAAGCAATCCAGGAGGAAAATGAGTAAGCTGTTTAGAAACACATGCAGCACCACAGGACTCAGCCAAACTACATTTGTTGAACAACAGTTCATGTAGCACTGGGTTTATGACATTGTTGCTCTAGAAAACTTTTCCTTTGTGAAAATTTGTACTCCACTAAACCCAAAATCTCTAATCTTGTCTTGACATATATTTTACCCTCTTCCTACATCATCAATGTCTATGTCCCCATTTCAATGGACATACACTAAGATGAAAAAAAAAAGATACAAAAGACCTGGACTGGACAGACTCTTTGTAACAATATAATCATCTGACAAACTGATGATCATGAAAAATTTCAATGCATGTGTTTGGCAGTGATGCCAAAACATGGAGGAGAGGCATCAGACTCACAGGATTGGAAAGCTGAACAGCACTCACTTACTCCTGCTCTGCAAGGGTGCCAGACAGCAGCTCGCAATCACTAACACCATCTTCTGCCTAGCAAATAAGAGAAAGATATTATGGATGCACTCATGATCTGAACTGTGGCATCTCACTGATAACCAAGATTGCCTGTGGGTGGACTTGAGGCTAAGCGTAAAAACCATAGCTGGAAACACTCCAAATTCCTGGGAACAGTCAAGAAATCCCACAGCCAACATCTACTAAACATCAAAATAGAGACAATTTCAAGAGGGTTATCTGACAATGATCCTAATGGCATTTTCTGCAAATATGTTCCCAATTAAAAATAAAATGAATCTCCCAGAATGTTATCAGGCAGCTGTTGACATGATGATTTAAAAAAAAATAACCACCTTAACAATTTCAAAGAGTATAGCAAACATTCAGAAGTTTCTTGTAGGAAACTAAACACCAGACTGTCAATACCACTCCTATGACCCACTGCTTGTGGAGTCCCAAGGAGACAGGGGCTGATGAACAGATTCCTGTGGTCCAAGGTTAGAATCAAAGCAGGAAGTACCCAAAGATATCCTGTCAAGACTTAACCAGCACTCCAGAAGGCCCATCAAGGTGAAAAGCGAAGGAAATGGAAATTTCCTTCCTGCTTATTTTCTGATCCAAGAAATGTGGACATGTAGTTCATAATCTAATTTCTAAGATAATAAATAGAAAAATAATTGTTTTATTTTTCAGGCAGTATTAGGAAGTAAACAGGTTCTGTACACCAAAGATGCACTGACCCTGCCTACAGTACAGAACTAGAATCTACCTTAGTGTCCTCCTTAGAAATAGATTAAAAACAACAGTTACAGAGTGAGACCATGCACCTGACAATAGAGCTACAAAACCTAAGTTTCCTGCTCTGCATATCCCAATAAATTATGCTTTATAAATAGAATAAATACACTCCTTAAGCTAGAGACCAGTAACACTAATGTACAATAGAGAAACATGAAGTTTTATTAAGAACTGATCTGGAGTTTAACGTGAAAAAAAGCAGTGTCTCTGTTGATACAAAAACATTTATGTATGGATCTTCCTGTAAGATGTGAAAATTTAGGATTTTTCTCTTAATTGGTGCACAGACTTAAGAAATAATACTGAAACAAAATAATTAAATAATTAGCCAAAATATACATATGATCTTAAAAAAAATGAATCTCCAAACATCTAGGTATTCAGATATGCTTTATCAGAGGACCAATTATTTCAGATGATTTATTTCTTTTAATTTGTATGTGAAAAGAAGAACCTTGAATTAATAACATTACAAAGAAAAAAATCTTAAACAGGAAAGAAAATTCCCCAAAATTTTCAAAGGAGACTAGCTGGAATCAAGAAACAATATGTAGGAGTTCTGGTCCACCAAGGTGGTGACATAAGATATTTCAGGGTGCCATTCCCCACAGAATCTTTGAACTAGGAAAACCTGACAGAGAGTCATTTTCCTCAAAACTCCAGAAAACAAAAGGTTGCAGTAACTGGGCAAGCACTAAATCAAGAAAATCATAGTTTGAAATACAATAGGTGAAGCTTGTGGCGCCCTTGCTGGGCCCTCCCCTACCTGCTCCATGGCACAATGTGGGGCAAGCCTGTGCTCCCATTGTGGATCCTTGGGCCTGTTCCAGAGGGAGCAGGTTGATCCCTATACACAAACCTGGGTGCCTGAATGGCAGTGCCAATCTATCCAGTGGAGGCTTTAAAGACTGAATTAAGAAACTTGTCTTAGGCTCACTCTCCCAGAACTTATCCTGCAAGCTGAAGCAGCTTACAAACAGCTATAGCAGGATTAAAACCCAATTAAGCTCCTTTATACAGTGTATGGAGACAGATGAGGAAGAAAAAAAAAGACAAATAAATAAATAAACAGTAGGGGGATGTGGGGATAATGGGATGTTTTAGTGTTCTTTTTTTACTTTTACTTTAATTTTCATTCTTAGTTTTATAGGTTTTGTAGTAATGAAAATGTTCAAAATTCAACTATAATGATGAATGCACAGCTTTATGATGATAACGTAAATCACTGATGGTACACTTTAGATGATTACATCTCAATATAAAAATCATTGAAGAGGGCAGTGCTGTGGTGGGACAGTGGCAGAATTCTTACCTGCCATGCCAGAGACCCAGGCTCAATTCCCAGAGCCTGTCCACGCAAAAAAAAAAAAAAAAAAAAAAAAAAAAAAAAAAAAAAAAAAAAAAAAAAAAAAAAAAAAAAAAAAAAAAAAAAAAAAAAAAAAAAAAAAAAAAAAAAAAAAAAAAAGAAAGAAAAAAATCACTGAAGAAAAATATTAAAAATAAACATATAAAACATAAAAAACAAACAAACAAACAAAAGAAACAATTAAATCAAAGCAGCCAGGGGCAAAGGATTACCTGTATTAGACATACAATTAAGCATCCAGGAGGGGGAGAAAGTCTATTTCATAGAGAGTAAAAGGTGCATTTGAATGAACATAAATTGGGGAATCCCTAAGGCCATAAACAAGCACAAGCTCAGGATAGGAAGCTGGCTCCACGCAGGTTCAGGTAAGACAGAAAGGACACTGGACTTCACATTTACCTCTGGCTGATATTCTTGATAGGACGGCTAAGCTATGAAGGAGACTACCAGCAAAAGGAAAACCAATTTGCAATGATTTAAAGATGCTTTTGGTTTTGTTTCTGTTACTCCTGATACTAAAGGAAATCTCTAATTTATCACTAGCAGGATATGAACTTAAGGAACAGACAGCTCAGAGACTAAATCTCAGAGTTAACACTTTAAAATATTAAAATACACAGTGTGTAACAAAAGATTACGAAACAAACAGGAAATGATGACCCATACAAAGGAACAAGATAAAAATCCAGAAACCATTAGTCAAGAGGACCAGATTTGGGACACACTAGACAAAGGCTTATTAAAAAACTGATGTTCAAGAAGAAAACAAAAATAACAACACACAAAAACAAAAAAACTGATCTTCAGTATTCTCAAGAAGATAAAGGAACACTCAGAGAAAGAACTAAAGGATATGAAGAAAACAATGAATGAACAATATAGGAATCTCAATAAAGAGATAGAAATTTTTCAAAGGAATCAAACAGAATTACTGGAGTCGAAGATCACAATAGCTGAAATGCAAAATTCCTTGAAGGGTTTCAACAGCAGATTGGAGCTGGCAGAGGAAAGAATCAGTGAACTTATAGACAGACAACTGAAATGATTTAGGATGAGGAGAAGAAAGAAAAAAGAATATAAAAAAGTGAACAAAGCCTAAGAGATCTGTGGGACATGATAAAGCATATTAGTATGTGCATTATGGGAGTCTCAGACAGAGAAAGAAAAGAGAGCAAAGGAAAGAAGAAATAAAGAAATAATGGCATAAAACTCCCCAAATGGAACAAAAGACCTGAATATGCACATTTAAGAAGCTCAGCGAACACTAAACAGGATAAACTTGAAGAAAACCACACCCAGAGACAAAATAATCAAATTGGTGAATATTTAAGACAAGGAGAGAGTTCTGAAAGCTGAAAGAGAAAAGCAGTATGTTATGTACAAGGAGTCCCAATAAGATTAAATAACAATTTCTCATCAGAAACGATGGAGGCAAGAAGGCAGTGGGATGAAATATTTAAAAAGCTGAAAGAAAACAATTGTCAACCAAGAATTTTATATTCAACAAGACTTTTTTTCAAAAATGAGGGAGAGATTAAGACATTCCCAGATTAACAAAAGCTGAGAGACTACATTACTACCAGACCTGCCCTAACAAACAATGCTAAAAGGGAGTTTTTCAGAGTGAAAGGAAAAGACACTAGACAGTGTTTCAAAGCAGCATAAAGAAATAAAGACCTCTGGTAAAGGCAACCATTTGGGTAATTATAAAGGCCAGTACTGTTGTATTTTTTAGTATGTAACTCTACTCCTCACTTCCTACAGGTGCCAAAATTCAAATGCCTAAAAAGTAATGATACATCTATGGTTCTGGACATTCAATGAATAAGGTTATAATATGTAATAAGTACAACAAAAAGGTAGGAGGATGGAGGGTACAGGAAGAGTATATGTATATGATATTGAAGTTAGTTTGAAATAAAAATAATGTGATTGTGATAGACAGATGAAGGATGTTAAAATAATGGAGGGTGGTAATATGGGACCACTATTTTCTGCAAACCTACAACTTCTCTGATAAAAAAAAATTGTACTATTAAAAAAAAAACAATGCATGATTCACAAACAAGTCAGAGACTTGAAATCAAAGTCAAATCAGAGATATGAAATCAAAAGGCCTGAAGTGGAGATCTGTGACATATATCATGTCATTTTCATTTGAGATCACAAGGATTACAGAAAATAAAGAAAAAATGGAGTCCTTCTTAACACAGCTATCTAAGTAAAAAAAGTATATAAACTGAAGCGCTCTAAAGAACTCAAATCTTAAATACCATGGTTCAGTTTATGAAATAAAATATAGCGGTTTGAGAGTGGGAATTGTTTTTTTTTTTCTTAATATACCCAGAGTGCCATCTTATTAGGAAATATCAATCTGAAATAATTATGTTCTTAGAACTTAGCCAATATCAGTTTACAGATAATATTTGCAAGGCATTACTTAATAACGTGAACTCTTCACACTCCTCCCCTTAAAACAAGAGGGAAAAAAAATGTGCCAACAGTCAGTTTTTCCTTGTCATTTTATCTGGCACAATTAGATTCTATGACCGTAAGCCCTACTCTCAGAAAATAAGCCAGCTTCTGAAACTTGATGTTTGCAGACATATAAATAACGTCAGTGAAGAATCATTCAACAACTATTTCCAATTCAGTGATTAACTTTTACTGAGAACTTACTCTGAGCCAGCAATTGTCCTACTTTTATATATTTATATTTAAATTCATTTATTACAAGAGCTCTATTGTAATAGATGCTACTATTATCTTCAATTTATAAATAACGAAACTGAGGCACAGAGAGTTAACAGTCAAATGTCAGGTCTAAGACTTAAGCCAGATAGTCTGATTCCACATCTGAGCTCTGCATTATGCACCATTATCACTTCCCTTAGAAGTAAAGATGGAAGACAGATTTAAATATCAAGAGATAGACAGTCCCATTAGCTTTACAAATAATTGCTGAGCAAATCTGGGTGACTTTTCAATATCCAAAGTGGAATCTTAAGAACAAAAATGGCAGGATTTTCAGGGTAATGGACCTGTAGATAACTATATCATATCTTCCTATTCTTGCCCCCACCAAGACCAACTTTACATTTTCTCTGTAATTTACAACAAAAATATGATGAAAAAGTAGAAAAGGCTGTTGTGTGTGTGCATGTGCATATGCACACACATGCACGGGGGATAGTGTGAAGATGGAAATTAGAAAAATATATTGGTTAACAAGTGAGAAACTGACTCAAATTAGAAGAGCAAATGAATCCAAATGGTAACAGTATATTTAGGTTAGACCTCAGGAGGAATTACTGGATAACAAGGTGTGGTAGTAAGGTTCAGGTGTCAACTTGGCCAGGTGAAGGTGCCTAGTTCTGTTGCGGTAGACATGTGAAGCTCATCTGTCGCTGATTACACTGCAGTCAGCTAGGAGGCGTACCTGCTGCAATGAATGATGTTTGATTTAATTGGGTGGAAGCTTAAATGAGAGAGCTCAATGTAACACAGCACTCTCAGCCTAAGCCTTTGGAGATGCAGAAAGGAATCACCCTGGGGAAAGCTGTTGGAACCCAGAGGCCTGAAGAGAAGGCCAGCAGAGAAAGAACCCACATAAGAAAGAACCTCAGTTGAAAGTTGGCTGCCTTCCCTCTGAAAAATTATACGTTTTTAACAAAATAAATCCCCTTTTATGTAAAGCCAATCCATCTTTGGTGTGTTGCATTCTGGCAGCTTTGGTAGACTAAAACACAAGGGTTGTTGAACAAAAGACCTAGCAAAATTTTTCTTAATAACATCCATCATTATTTCAAGCTTAAATAGGAATGACAACTGTTGTTTTACTTTAGAGGAAGAAGATAACATTGGCTTTAATTTAGGTGGCCTCTTGCATCTTCCTGAAACACTTTCTCGGAAAGGTTAAACAACAGCAGTTGGTACCTACTGCTGGAAAAGTGAACACATTGAAGGTTTGACTGTAAGGACAGTCACAAGATCACTTCTCAGTAAAAAGTATTTCCACTGGCTTTTTCTGCCTCCAGAGAGTCCTCCACTGTGACTTCTTAAGGGTTCATTTTAAAAAGTAGGAAAGCAAGCACTTTTCTCCCCCATAAAAAAACTCCCATTCTTCTTTTGCTCACTCCCATTTGTTCTTCCTCACATTCAAGGCCTCCCTTTCTCTCCATCTAGCAGCTTCTCCTAACTTCTCTTCCTGATCCTGTCTGGATGGCTACTCCCAATTCCCTTCTGCCTTCTACATCCGCAAACTTTTCACTCTGAATCTGTCCCATCATTCTTTCCTTTTTGCATCAAGGCTGGACTGCATTGCTAGAAAAAGGCCCACTGCTATGGAGAACAGCATCACTGTAAATTTACTTTCTCTCCTCTCAGCTGGGTCCTCACTGTTACTGCTAGTCAGTACGCCACTTAACCCAACACTGACCCTTCTCAGAATTCCAACTGTCGATTCTCTGTATGGCTCTCAACATAGCAGCTCTCTTCTGCCACAGAGAATAGAGAAGATTCAAATTTATTCCTATTTAATAACTGTACTCAGATCTATGAAAAATTACCATATTTAGTCTTTTATAATAACTGAAGTTTACACAGGGGAAAAAACCTATGCTTAAAAATATGGAGACAAAAGTTTACATGTATGAAAGGATCAGCCATTTCAGCCCTGGGGATATATATCATCTTCCTCTAACAAGATGGTTGAGGACAGTTCTGAGTCAGGGAAGGCGGCACAGCTCTGCAGAGAGGGTGCCAGCATGCACATCAGGGGCAGGAGGAACTCAGGCCTCAAGCTGCCCCCTGCCTCAGTTTCATCATCTTATTAATGACAAGCCTGAACCAGATGGCATCTTAAGATTTCTTTCAGCTTTAAAGTTCCACAATTCTTTAGCATTTGTAAGACTACAAATAAGTTCAAGTAAAAAAAAAACTAGTAAAAAAAATAATACAACTTTATAGCCAAATACTAAGTACAAGTTTTGAAGGTAAGGAAAGAAACTGTCACACCACTGGGACTGCAATCTCTCTGGGGACTTGTTAAAGGGGTCACTTCATCATTTCTGGTATTGCACTGTAATTTTTTACTGGTATATTAAGTATAATTCAGAATATTCAACACAGTACATGCCATTGCTATACAGAATCTAATATTTAGGGTTTTAAAACCGACTGGTGCTATTTTAAAAGGTTTGCTGCGCTAATAATCATATGTTATTACCTATAAGAACTACATTTTGGTGGAAAAAAATAAAGATTGAAAAAGAAAAGGGATTTTGAATTCTGCTTCCAACTAAGATGAAATAGAGACCAGATATACTTTCACTTCACAGAGCCAGAAAACTGAACAATATACAAAACAATGGTTTTCACACATTGGACAACAGGCAGCACAGGTCTGTAGTCCTTAAGATAAGAGAAATAAAGAAAGTAAGCCCTATACAGACACCAGCTTATTGTGCAGAAGTATTTTCCATACTACAACTCCAGGAGGGGTAAACCAAAAAGAGCCCCTCAGTTTGGTTGAGTTGTAGGAGGTAAGAGTTTGGAGTTGGCTAAAATCTGAGGAGCAAAAATACCAGCAATGAGGGAGCTACACAGAGAGGTATCTGGAAATCTGCAGAATGGTCTCCTCAAGTCTTTGGCCAAGTAGTTACCCTACTAAAGGAATACAACAAAGTACAGCAAGCAACAACAAAAAATTTCACAATATTAAGCATCTAATATGCAAAGAAGCTGGAAAATATGGCCAATAAATAACTAAGAGAAAAATCAATCAATGTAATGAAACCAAGAAATAAGAGACATGATGAAACTGGCAGACAAGGTTGTTAAAACACTTACTATAAAAATATTTTTGATGTTGAAGAAGATAGAAGAAAACATTATTATAAAGAGAAAAATGGAAGATATAAAAAAGAGCCAAACAGAACTTCTAGAGATGAAAATTACAGTAGCTGAAATGAAAATAATACTGGCTGGAATTAACAGCATTAACAGCAGATGATACTCTGCAGAAGAAAAGATTAGTAAATTTGAAGACTTAGCAACAGAAACCATCTAAAATGAAACAGAGAGGGGAAGAAACAAAAAATGAGGGCTTGTGGGAAAATATCAGGCAGTCTAACATAGGTATAATTGTAATCCCAGAGGACAGCAAAGAAGGGACAGAAAAAATATATGAAGAAATAACAGCTGGAAAATGTTCCAATTTAATGTAAACTGTGGTTAGGTTCATATGTCAACTTGGCCAGGTGATGGTGCTCAGTTATCTGCTCAAGTGAGCACTGGCCTACCTGATGCTGTGAGGACATCTCATGGACTTAAATCATCTGTATGTTAAATGCACCTATAGCTAGTTACAACTGCTAAGGTGGTGTCTTTCTCAGTGGGAGACATTTAATCTAATCAGCTGAAGTCTTTTAAGGGGAAGGAGAACTTGCATCTCCACTTCAGCCAGCCTCTCCTAGAAAATTCACTTAAGACCTTCATTGGAGTTGCCAGCTTATGGCCTGCCCTACAGAATTTGGACTCGAGCATTCCCACAGTTCCATAAGACACTTCTATAAAATCTCATACTATTTACAAATATCTCCAGCTGATTCTGTTTTCCTAGAAAACCCTAATACATAAATTCAAAAAAAAAAGTTCAACAAACCCCAAGCAGAATAAACATAAAGAAAATTATGCCAAACACATAATAATCAACTAAGCAGTAAAAAAAAAGAATGAAAGTTGTCAGAAAACAAAAAAGAAAAGACAGTATGTTCAAAAGAACAAATGTAAGAATGATACCAGACTTATCATCAAAAACTACATATCAGAAAACAATTGAGACATTATGAAAGTACTGAAAGAATAAACTATCAGCCTGGAATATTTTTTACAGAAAATTCCTTTCTAAATTGAAGGCAAAATAAAATCTCAGAAAATTCATCACCATCAAATCTATACTATGAGAAATGTTAAAGCAAATTGTTTTAAGCAGAAGGAAAATGAAAACAGATGGAAATATGGATCTATACAAAAGGAATAAAGAGCACAGAAACGGTAAATATTTGGGTAAATAATAAAAGACACTTTTTTTTTACATTTAACCTCCATGAGACAGAATTGCTTTTTTAAAGTAAAAGGATAACAATCTATTGTGAGATGTATAGTACATATTGTATGACAATAATAGCATAAATGATGAGAAAGGAAAATGGAAGTGTACCATTGCAAAAGTTAAACTTTATATATAAAATGGTATAAGAATATGTGAAGACAGATTGTGAAAATTTAAAGATATATACATAAAACCTAGAGCAACTAGACAAAACAGAGGTATAGCTAATATAGCAACAGCAGAAATAAAATGGAATCATTTAAAAAAGAACCTTAATCCAAAAGAAGGCATGAATAGAGGCAAAAGGGAACAAAGAGTAGATGAGACAAACAGGAGGAAAAAAAGCAAGAGAAGATGTAAACCTCACGATATCAATAATTTTATTAGATGTATAATTTTTTTTACAGAAAATTTCCTTCTAAATTGAAGGCGAAATAAAATCTCAGAAAATTCATCACCATCAAATCTATACTATGAGAAATGTTAAAGCAAATTTTTTTTAAACAGAAGGAAAATGAAAAAAATGATTTAAGTATCCCAGTTAAGACAGATATTGTCAGACCCAACTATAAACCATGCACAAGAAACCCACTTTAAATATAAAGACAGAAGTTGGTTAAAAGTAAAACAATGGAAAATGATATACCAGGCATTTAATCAAAAGAAAGCTGGAATGGCTATATTATATCAAATAAAATACACTCGTAACAAAGAATACCACAAGGGATAGAAAGACATTTCATAATGCGAAAGGGGTCAATTCACCAAGAGGACATAACAATACTAAATGTCTATAAACCTAATATCAGAGCTTCAAAATACATGAAGCAAAAACTGATACAAGTAGCAGTAGAAATAACTATAATTGAAGAGTTCAATACTCCTCTCTCAGAAAGCGATAGAACAGGCAGACAGAAAATCAATAAGAATATAGAAGAGCTGAATAATACTTAACAACCAACTTGACTTGACATTTACAGAACACTCTACCCAACAATAGCAGAATATTCATTCTTTTCAAGTAGTCATCACAACAGACCATAAGTCAAGCCTTTATAATTTTAAATAGACTGAAATTAGATAGGGTGTGTTCTCTGATCACAAAAGAATTAAGGTAGATATTTATAGAAAGATGTCTGGAAAAGCTACAAATATTTGGAAAATAAACAGCACAAGCAACATACTTGTACATAACCAATGGATTAAAAAAAAAAGGGCGGCTGCCGTGGCTCAGCAGGCAGAGCTCCGACCTGCTGGAGGTCTGGAGTTCGATCCCTGGTGCCTCCTGCCCATATGCAAATTTAAAAAAAAGACACTGGCACCCCAATGATGTAAATGCCACATGAGAAGTGAAAGAATGTGGAAACAGAGCTACCTAAGAGTGAAGGCAAGGAGGAACAAGGGACTCAACTGGTAAGGAAGCAGTAGCGGCAGCAAGGAAGAGGCACCCACTAGAGCCCCACTGAGACAGGCTACAGGGAGCGACCAGTTACAGTGAGTGACTGAAGATAGGCTGGGAGGTCAGAGAGGAGCAAACACAACCTGATGCAAAGTGGGGGATATCTGGGAGAATTCTGATCCCCAAACAAGGAAGCCAGAAAACAGGATTGATTCTGGAGGAGAAAGGTCCAAACACACTTGAACCTATACTCTAAGAAACAACTGACTTTGAGTGGAAAGCTCCCAGGTAACAAAGTATTTAATCCTAGAAACACTACACATTTATTCTAAAAGCATCTGCCAAGTAACTTCTATATATAATTACGCAAATAACATTCTGCAAAATACAGCAACTGAATTCCATCTCGTCATTTTTTAATATTTGTAAGTCTGTATGCATGTTGTGATCTGATGAAAAGGCTGCAAGAATGCAAAAAATTTGTATAAGGGCACCACACAGAATTGCTAATGTTACTGCAGATGCTGAAGAATTCACCAAGATAGACCTTTGGTGCTGAACTGGCAGAGCCAAAGGGGGTAAAAAGTGAATAACATTGGTATGGTTGTAGGAAAAAGAAAAGAATCATCTGTATTGAGTCCTCTGCTTAAAAAAATAATAATTTAAAAATATGTAATCAATCAAGAAAGTCTGGTACCCTGAATCTATCAAACACACAGCCATAATAGAAACAGCATTCATGAATAAAGTATAACTGTGTGGGCTATGTTTTAATTAATACAATGTCAACTACTATTTCAGAATTCAGTACCTATGGTGAACAGACTAAAAAGTAAGACATATTTCATTCCGAGAGACCCATTCTCACATACCTGCACTCACTATGTGACAAACAGGCTGGCCCTCTTCAAAATGATTAGAAAAATACATTTGAATAATATTAACCGAAATTAATTTAAGTCAGAAATTCAAATGATTTCCAAAAACACTAATAGCACCCAAAGTGAAACTGGATCAGATACTATTAGCTTATTCCAGAGTAAATTCACCGGGTGAAGGTTTGCTGCTGTGTTCATTGAGAAGTCTTTCCAAGTTTATATATGAGACATTTAGAACACTGTCTACTACAGGACCATTTATAACCTACATTTAAGCCAAGTACAATATCTATTAAAGGTATGCCACTACTGCTTTTAGCTAACATTTTTGCCCAGAATCAGGGTTAGTTTAAAATGTGCACATGAAGAAAGAAATGCATCCTGGGAGTAACTTACTCAAATTCCTTGCTGTGGCATGTAAAAACAAACCTCCAAAGGCAATGAAAAGAGAGGTAGGAGGAGAGGGAAACATCTGGATAGGCTCCAGAGAACTCACCCGTGCAAAGTCAAACGCGTATCTGTAAATAAGTTTAAAGTTTGTAGAATCATTTAATAATGATCTTAAGTAATCCAAAGTATTTCTTAGTTTTTCTGTTGTATCACATCTAGAAAAACAGAATAAAGGCAAATTATAACCTGAGTTTTTTCTTAATTGGGGCAGTAATATAAAACACAATACCAAAGGAAAGTAAAAAACCCTGAAGTTGGGAAAACATCCACGATAATCTACTTTTTTCTATTTCAAAAAATTTCAAATGTACAGAAAAGTTGAAAGATTATAAGCACCCATATACCCATCCCCTAAATTCACCAATGGATATTCTGTCATATTTGTGTGTTCTCTGTCACACACACAACTCTTTTTACTGAACCATGTGAAAAGTTGCAGGCATCACAACACATGATATATTTATCAGCCTACAACTAAGTGCACAAGGATATTCTCCTATTTAAAACATACCATCATTCTTAATCGTGCATCAAATGTTTAACTTTCTTAACTAATAAACAATCTATATGCATATCAATATGCAGATTTCCCCAGTGTCCCCCAAATCTCCTGTATAGCTCCTTCTTTTATTCAATCCAGGATCTAGTCAAGATGATCATGCGTGGCTTTTAGTTGTTCTATCCTTTAGTCTCTAGAAGAGTATCCTGCCTTTTGTATCCTTCTCAGTGCACCCTTAGCAAAAGGCTCATGATGTCAGTCTCTCCCCTTATTGGTGATACTATGTTAGATCATTTGGTAAAGGGAGTATCTACCAAATTCTCCATTGTACAGGTACCTACCCCATGTATTTGCAATCATCAGTAACCTGTGAGAAAACATTGTGAGACTGGAACTATCCTGTCCCTCAACACTGATACCTGCCTGAATCAATTGTTGTACTGGTAGTTGCCAAGTGATTATTTCTATCATTCCTTCTACTTTTATTGGCTAGAGCTCTCCTATAAAGAAGACCTCTAACAACCACCTTTTTTTATTTCTGGGTTTACTGATTTTTGTTTTACATTCAGTATGCATATAACCTGTTACTGTTTGCATTTTTTTTTTATGCATAAACTGTCTCAATTGGGCAGCAGCCCCTTCAAACTGACTTCAGGGTCCCTCTGTTACATCTCTATTAGTCTTTTGAGTAATTCCTTGCTTTCTAGCACAAGATGTTCCAGTTCACCTTGTACTTTCTCTGCCCCAGACTTGAAAACAGACTTGAAATTTCTCCAGGGAGCCGGGGATGATAACCTATTTTTAACTGAAACTGACACACACTGTTTACTTTTCAAAAGGAAGTAGACTGATTGGTTATTTTTACAAATTAGTTTTCTGTTCCCAATATCTAGCCTTTAAAAAAAAAGAGAGAACTAAGAACCACCATTTTCACAGACAATATTAAAACTTTTCAATGCTGGATGTGTTCCCTGTGTTTCTCTGCTGAGCTTTTACCTACCACCAACTATAGATAAAGGTAACAAAATACATATTGCAAGAATTAGCAATCTAAATATTTTTGTCACTTTATAAACTAAAATATGGTTCATAATAAAGTACATTGATCTATTTTTCAGCAATAAATCTGTGAAACGTTTTTTATAGCTAATTACAAGTAAATCCCCGTAGGTGATAAACCACATGAAGACTAAAAATTAAAGTAAATGTTTAACTCCTAAGGGCCCAGAACAATTTAGAATGTCCTTTTTATTTCTTCCTGATGTTTAAAATTAAAAAGCTTAAAATTAGACTATTGTAGAAGTTAGAAGCACTTCTTCAAGGAACTGACACATAAACTGAGAAGTGAAAGACAGGCATTAAACTAGATTGGGGGGCAAGGGCAGAATGGAGGGCTCTCCAGATTAGGAACAGCATGTACAACGGCTAAGTGGCAGAAGCAAACATGGCAAGTCTAACTAAAGGACTAAAAGAAACCCATTATCCCTGGAGTGGAAAGACTAAGAGGGAGATCAGTACAAGATGATGCTGGAGAGGGAAGCAGAGCCAGACCATAAAGGACATTTGTGGTCCACATTGAATATTTTTTTACTGAATCCTAGAAACAATGGAAGCTGCCTCTCATCCTGGGAGAGAGCACAATCAGACTTGAAAAGCTTGCATCTTGAAAAGCTCATGATCTGGGGAAGGACTAAAAGACACAACAATGTCCCAGTTAAAGAGATTTAGTGCCAGACTCCAAATGAGGGGTGATGGAGACCTTCTAGAAGGACAAGAAGGCATTAAATGGGAGTCTGAGAGGCAGAAAGTGTAGGCAGGGCTGATTGTGCATTGCCTGCTGCTCTACTGTAGGACTTTTTAAAAAATCATGGGTGTATAAATAATGCATAATTTAATAATGATAACAATAATGAGGGAGGGTCAAAAAGGAGGGAAAACAGGTAATTCAAAAATATATACGGCTCAAGTCCCTGCTCTTCACTAGAACAAAGATCAAGAAATAAAGCCAGATTTTGGCCAGAAGTTTAGTTTAGTCCTGCTCAGTGAGAAAAGCAGGTGCAGTTAACAACTCATTAGGACAACCACTACACACAGCTAAATGAAAATAAAGTAGCTGTGAGTATTTTGGCAGAGTTGCAAGGCCAAATGTGAAGTTCTACAGCATGTCTGGAATGAGCCCAGCCAGCCTGGCCAAAAGATGCTCCCATGTTTGAAAGATGCTCAAAGGGCTTCTCTGGAGTACAGGAAACTAACAGTTCTCTTGTTTTAAGCATAAAATGCACAAAGCAGTATTTCCATTTAACATATCTAGTACAGATGGTTACAAGGGTTAGAGATAATATTGTCAACAAAGAGTTTCATCTGCTTTAAAGGGGAACTTGTCCCACAGAACCTGTGGACTCACCTCCTTTAGAGAAACAGATGCTGAGTCACCCTTTCCAGAAGGCACCACAGATTGCCATCTAGTGGCAATTCACCAAGGACAGCTATAAAGGCATGGGAAGCTGGACAACCAGCCCAAGACTTCCTGGAAATTAACCAAATCTTAAATCCAAGTTTTCCCCATACTTTTCTCAGTACCATGTATGATAAAACTCATAGAAGTCACAAAGTGACAGTGCCACACCTCTAAGAAGCATCAGTTCCTAACAAAATCATACATGATGTAGGACCATGTCTTACTTTAGTTTTGTTGCTGTAACAGATTCAGAACCAATAGAAATTAGGACAACAACCCTCAAAGATTATGAAATCAGACCCCTAAATATTAGCAAGGTCAATTTACTATAGAAATTTTATATCACGCTTTCTGAAGTTGACAGAACACTTTTATATATTTGCCACACACTGAGTTTAGGCAGGTGTTGCTCCTGACAGACCACCCCACGCAGAGGCACATTTATGAAACTGAGCTCAGAGGTACTGCATCCCAATTACCCAGGGAAAGGACTTCACTCCTTCACTTAGTCTGCCCAAAAGTATTTTTCAGCACATCATCAGAGTTAGCTACAACTCTAACACTTTTTATTATTCAGCTTAAACACCCCAATAGCTTAATTCATCAGAGGTTATAACCTTAAATCCATGCATTAGAACAAAGGAATGAATAAAACAAATAATCAAAACAAGGGCTCTGACTTTTCAGACTAAATTGATCTAGGGTGTTTCAAGTACATCTTCCCTGCCACCTGCTGTCATTTCTTCCAATACTCTCACAAAACAGCACACATTCCCAACTGATAAGATATTGCAGAGGCCATGCACACAATTTCTCTATACAGTGTCAAGGGGGCTAGTTTCTGAGTGCTTGGGTGGAAGCTACATTTCATACTTAGCCTTAACAATTTTGGAGATACTACTGGAGACCTAAGAAATTGCAGAACTGTTTCAAAGCTCTATCTGGCCCTAAAACCCATGGGCTTTTTATTTTTAGCAAACTCCCACTTTACAGTAACAATGTTTTTAAAACTTACCATTTTGACCAAATATACTAATGTATACTACAAATATAGGCTTTGTCATCTATATATTAATTCCAGTTCTGAATCCAAAATATTTCATAGGACTGGTTTAATAAAACTAAAAATGGGTAAAAAAAAATCCAAAATAGAAGACAAAACAGATAATTCTAAATGGTGACTGCTTTAGAGCACGTAAATGATTCTCCCCTGAGTTTTCTTATTTACTGGGTACACATGCCTTACATGTACAGTATCTGGTTAATTCAAATGGTATACAGAGAAGCAATCTTATTATTATTACTTTAGGCTCTTTTCCCTGAACACTGTTTCCCATGCCCTGCCCTTTCAAGGACTCTGTCTTGTTCACAGCTTTTGTTTTCCCAGGGCCTAGAATGCTGTGCTTGGCACATCACTTCATTGAAAATTTTGCCAAACAAATGACTAATCTAGGAAGGCTAGGAGAGGAATATCTTCAAACTTGAAAAAGGACTGTTTCTGAATAGCAAAGAGGTTATTATGAATAATCATCTCTACCTCCTTGATGAGGAAACTGATGTCAGAGTTTCCCCATCTCAGAAAGAAAGCAGATTACCTCAATGACTTTGCAGTGGATCAGTCCTCTCACTAAACCCTGAATTGCAAAGACCAAGTAGGAGCTAGTTACAGGAACCCACTTGCATCACCTGTGTCAAAATGGCAAGCAGAGTTCCCAATAAAGGACCTAAGAGAGATGCTCCAAACTACTCTAGAATGTAGACTTCTTCTACGAAAACTACCTAATTACTTCCCAGGAGGGCATGGCCCTCAAAACACGTGGGTAAGGGCTGGCATGATGTAATATTCCTATGTAAAGGCAAATGCAAGAAAGAATCTAGAACTATACAGTATGTATATTACACCATTTAAAGACAAATGAAAATGTGCCTGAAAAAAGTTGGTGTCCTCCTCTTCAGCCTTGAAATAAAATCCTGTTATCACCATGTGTTCATCATTAACAGAAAACTTAAAAAAGAGCAGCCATTGTATGCTCTATTAGGAAAGCAAAGAAGAAAGGCAGAGAGGAAAAAAATGAAAGAGCTACTTAGCTTAAAATCATAAGCTGTTCCCCAACATGACAAACACAATTTTATTGAGATCCCAGAAGGATTTAACCCTAGAATTCTAGGGGTTGCTGACAGGAAAGTGTATTTGTAAAAGAATGGTTAGGCTTTTACCTAAAACTCATTTGACACCAGACAATAGTTGTTAGATGAAGAAAATGACTTAAGAACCAGAAGTCTGGGGTTTTCATATATCCCCCTCTAAGCTGCAGTTTCCTCATTTGTAAAACGTGCCATCTTTCTCACTAGGTAACTGTGAGGTTCAAATGGAAGAACAGGGAAAAGTCTCATAAATTACTAAAGCACAAAGCAAACACAGCACTGTTAATAACAAATGGGCAATAATATTAAAAGCTGACAAATGCCAAAATTATTTAAATAAAACCTGAAGATCATTAAAACTTCAATTTTAATTCAGTAAAAATTAAAGTCGATTATTCCAAGTTAAGGTGAAAAGAAAAAGAGAAATCATTCTAAGAACTTTAGATCAAAGTTACTAAGTTAAGAATGAATATCTTCCAATACAGTTGAAATGTTTAGTCACCCACTTCAATTGTATACTTCATTGTATAATAGGGAATAACAAGTTGTGTTTTCTTGAATGAAACTTAGCAAACACACATACACATACATACAAGCACAGAAGGAATATAAAACCACTGATTTTTTTTCTTATTCTGGACCAGGTAACACAAACTATATTATTATTAATACCCACAATAATAGTAATGAATGTCTAATTTTATCCAAAGCTAAAACGAGGATATATAAAATAGAATGTATAAAATATTTCCACTTATAAAAGTTTACTTTACTCATCTTTTTCTGACTGTAAACCAGATGCTAATGAGCTTCTACTTTTTTAAGTTCACAACCTATACTGTCCAATACAGTAGCCACTAGTTAGATGTGACTATTGAGCACTTGCAAACTGAGCATGTAAATGGAAATGTGCTGTAAATGTAATGTACACACCATATTCTGAAGACTTAGTATAAAAAAATGCAAAAATATCTGATTTTTTAAATATTAATTACATATTGAAATGACATTTTGAGTTAGATAAAATACATTATTAAAATTAACAACCTGTTACCTTTTACTTTCTTAATGTGGTTACTAGAAAATTTAAAATTACATATGTGGCTCACTATAGATCAGCAAATTTGGTCTATTTTTCTATTGGACAACAGCTGCTCTAGAAGGATACTAAAACAGACTGTACATGTGTATATATACATACAAACATTATATAAAAGCTTTAATTGCTAAAATACATTCATAACAGTCCTCTTCTTACAAAAATGGGTCTTGGCCTTTACATCTTTGGCCACAGGTGAAGCTTGCCCAGACTACCTGATTTTCTTCCACTCACCCAACCCAGGTTCCCTGAAGTTCCAGGGAGGAAGCAACCACCTTGGGAGAGCAGGGACCCCGACAGTGCAGCCTCAAACTTACTGTAGAGAAGTCATTCCTTTTAACCACTCCTGTAGAGTAAAATAACCCATGTTCTGTGCATCCAATTTCCAGGCCAGCACAAGCATAACTACCTGTTCAAAAAATAGGAAAGAAAAAAAAAAAACACATCAAATTGGAATGACAAATCTCAGCGATTAAACACATTAACATCTTGCCAAATGCTTCTGTTCACAGTATTTTAGTCACTGAAATGTGAACAGTGTAACTCTTCAAATATAAGTTCTAGTTTGGCAAATATCTAAAATCTGAATAACATTCTTCTGACAAGGGTTTGGAGAAATACATACTCTCATGATGCCTGAAGATAGAAGTGATTAGGCTCTTCAGGGGGCAATTTTGCAGTATCTATGGATATTCAGAACCAGTTACTAATTCAGCCATTCCACCTATGGAAAATTATCACTACACCTGCACATGTATGCAAAGATATCTATTCAACAAAATTTACTGCAGCACTATCTGTAGTAACAAAAGACTGGAAACAACCAAATATCCATAAATAAGGGATTAGACAAATTTGCTGAATACATTCCACACAAAGGAATACTGTGTCACCATAAAATGAACAGAACAGAGCTATCTATACAAATATTTGCAAAAATAAAAGGTAGTTGGTGGAAGATATACAGTGAACTTATATCACACATACACTAATGTTTGTGAATTCAACTACATACACTGGGGAAAAATTATTTTACAACGGCCCAACATTCCACTAAAATAGCACTGTACCTGGATGAGCCCAGGATGAGTGGCATGCCCCAATTGCTTCTTAGCAGATGGCAGTGCCCCTATGTCACTCACATCATTAGCCCCTCCACAGGCTTTGAGTCACTGAAGGGTTTTTCAAGGGCAAATTTGAGCACTTGTGATTTTTACTGATGTGCCAACTTTCAAACCTAATTCCTTGCACATCTTGGGGGGGTGTACAGTTATAAAAATAGATACAAAAATAAAATAAATGACAGCCTGAGCATCTCTCAGGAATACTAATTTTAAAGATGAGTCCAGAGCACTCTGAAGAGTATTCAAAAATTGGCTGCACTTAAGAGTCCTCTGGCCAAGAGGTTAGTGCGTCTACAAGAAAATAGGTTCTGATATTTAAAATGATGACTGGGTTTCTGGATCAGCCCACAAAAGCATAATTTTTAAAGTGTGGTATAATGTACCATGAGATCTCAAGTACTGAGCTCAAAACACAGGGAGTGAGAAAGCAAAGAAAACCTAAGAAAAACCATTCAGCACTGAGTCAGGTGCTAGGGCTACAAAGCAGAACTACAAACACGCACCCTTCCAGCTCTCACAAAGTCAGAATCTGACTGAGTGGTAGATCTTAAACAAAGAAATAAACAAGAAGTCATTTTATTACAATTATAAGGGCCTTAAGGAAAAGTGACAGGATACAGGGAGAATGTACAACAGAGTAACTTAGAGGAGGGAGGTATCAGAACCCTTTGCTGACAGTTAAAAAGAATGAGTAGGAGCTGTCCAGGTATGAAAGATCCCTGAATGGTCAACAAAGTCTCCAGCATCACTATGTGACAACAAGGGAATAGAGGCTTAAAGGAAGATCCCAGATAAAAGAAAAGGCAAGTACAGGCTACTCATGTGTGGTCATTTGAACATTTATACAACAAAATTTTTAAGTTAGGGACAGTCTATGTGTCCCACATATTCAATGATTCCTGACCTCATTCCACAAAAGTATAGAATTGCCTTGACTTGTATTTTCTCATTAAAAAACAAATAAGAAAACTTCGTATTTTTTACCTAAACTGCCTGAAAGTCAAGCCTCAAGATTTTGAGTGATCTCTGCTCAGTAAGACACTCTTTATAAAACAGTAGGAAAACACAGGGCCATAGGAGATATAAGAAGTAAGCAGAGAATAAATGTCTACTTTTCTACAAATCTTTGAAACACCAG
>PVIY010037893.1:0-24318 GCA_004026745.1 Myrmecophaga tridactyla | reverse complement strand
AAATATCTCAAGTCAAAGGAAAATGAGAACACAAAATATCAAACTTATGGGATGCAAAAAGGTAGAGCTGAGAGAGAAATGTATTGCCTTAAACAACTATATTTGAAAAGAAGGAGCAAAAATTGAGGAATTAACTGATCACTGGGAGCAATTAGAGAAAGAACAGCAAACTAACCCCAACCAAACAGTAGGGAAGAAATAACGAAGATTAGAGCAGAAATAAATGAAATTGAGAATATGAAAACAATATAGAGAATTCGCAAAACCAGAAGTTGGTTCTCTGAGAAAAGCAATAAAATCAAAGGACTCTTAGCTAGGCTGGCAAGGAAAAAAGGAGAGAGAATGCAGATGAATAAAATTAGAAATGGGAAGGGGCACAACTGCTGGTACTGCATAAATAAAGGACATAATGAGCATCTAAAAGCTAACAAACTAGATAAAATGGACAGCTCCTAGAAAAGCAAGAATAACTAACATTGACTTGAGAAGAAATAGAAGATCTCAACAAACCAATCACAAGCAAATAGATTGAACTAGTCAACAAAAACCTCTTATAATAGAAAATCCCAGGACCAGATGGTGCAAGGAAAAGTTAAATGTGTAGAGTCTGTTCTGTTCAACTGATGTTGCCATTGCATGCAACTGCTGTAACCATTGCATGACCTAAGTAATAAATTGTTGAAATGTGCACTCCAGCTGGGAGGACTGGCTCTCCTCCTAGAAGGAGACATACTTTGATAAAGATATCTAGGTCCCAGGAAGCTTCTCTTAGTCCCTAGCCAGTTCCCAGAGGACCAAATTGGGCCTAGTCATGTAAGCTAATTGGAATTCAGCCACTATTGCATAGAGATAACATAAAAGTTGCATGCAAGCTGTTAGAAGGAAGAGGACAATCTTATGAGAAATAGAGCATCTCATCAGAATCTTATCTGGGAAAAAAAAAGTCCTGCTGTGGATTTTAACTAAGAATATTCTGAATATTGTCTCCAAGACTGCTGTTGAGTGTTACTAATGAGACTTGGAATGTTAATTCTGAGACTTCCCAGCACTTCTTCAGGTGTCAATGCCATTTTATCTGGTGATATAACTAAGCCTTATTTTGCAAAGCCCTCTTAATTACTTTCCTAATAAAATCTGTTTTTATATCACTGAAGTCTGTGTTGCCTGTGAATCCAAACCTATAAATTAAATGGTCACAAATGTCAAGTTGCCTTTCATGTGGCAGATGGTTTCATATGTGAATTATGCCAAGTATTAAAGAAAGAATCAGTACCAAGCTTAAAAAAAAATGAAAGAGGAGGAATGTTACCTAACTCGTTCAAGGAAGCCAACATCCCCACAGTACTAAAGCCAGACAAAGATGCTACAAGAAATTAAAATTACAGATGAATTTAATTAGTGAATATAGATGCAAAAATCATCAACAAAAAACTTGGAAATTTAATCCAGCAGCACACGAAAAGAATTATACAACATGACCAAGTGGGTTTTATTCCAGTTATGCAAGTGTGGTTCACCACAAGAAAATCACTTAATGTAATACATGACATCAATAAATTAAGGCAAAAAACCAGAAGATCATCTTGATTGATGTAATTCAGCATCCATTCTTGATGAAAAGACTTTGAAGGATAGAATTAGAAGGAAATATATTCAACATAATAAAGGGAATATGAAAAGCCCTAAGCTAATATCATGCTCAATGGGTAAAGACTGAAAGATAGCCCTCTAAAATCAGGAACAAGACAAAGATGCTCACTCTCACCAGTGATATTAAACATTTTCCTGGAGGTTGTAGCTAGAGAACAAAGACAAGAGAAAAAAATAAAAGACATCCAAATTGGAAAGGAAGAAATAAAACTTTCTTTGTTTGAAGATGACATAATTCAACATGTAGAAAATCCTGAAAAAATGTACAGCAAAGCTATTAGAGGTAAAAAATGAGTATAGCAAGTGGCAGTATACAAACTCACCATGCAAAAATCAATAGTATTTCTATACACTAGTAATGAGAAAGCTGAAGAGGAAATCAAGAAAAAAATTTCATTTACAATAGCAAATAAAAGAATCAAATATTTAGGAATAAATTTCACTAAAGAAATTGAAGACCTATACACAGAGAATTACAAAAATTTGATAAGAGAAATAAGAAAAATAAATAAAGACCTATATAAATGGAAAAACATACCATGTTCATGGATTTGAGGACTAATTATAGCTCACATGCCAGTTCTACCCAAAATAGATGTATACCAATATAATCCCAACAATTTGTTTTGTAAAAGTAGAAAAAACCAATAACCAAATTTATTTGGAAGGGCAGCATGCCCCAAATAGGTAAAAATATATTGAGAAAGAGGAATGAAGTGGAAAGTCTCACACTATCTGATTTTGAAGCATATTACAAAGCTACAGTGGTTTAAACAGCTTGATACTGGCATAAGGATACATAAATGGCCAATGGAATACAATTGAATGATACTGGCATAAGGATACATAAATGGCCAATGGAATACAATTGAATGTTCAGGAATATACATTCTCATTTACAAAAAAATTGATTTTTGATAAGGAGGTCAAATTGACTCAACTGGAACAGAGCAGCCTCTTCCATAAATGGTGGTTGAAGAACTGGATATCCATATCCAAAAGAATGAAAGAGGTCCCCTATTTCACACTTCATGCAAAAATTAACTCAATGTGGATCAAAGAAAATAAAACTCTTACAAGAAAATGTAGGAAAATAATTTAAAGATCTTGTGGAAGGATATTGATTCTTAGACTTTACACCCAAAGCACAAGCAATGAAAGAAGAATAAGTGGAATCTGCAAAATTGAATACTTTTGCATATCAGAGTTCATTCATTAGAAAGTACAAAGGAGCCTACACAATGGTCAAAAATATTTCAAAATCATGCATCAGATAAGGGTTTGCTATCCAGAATACGTAAAGAGCTTCAACAACTCAAAAATAAAAATTTAGACAAACCAATTTTAAAACGGGCAAAGGGCATACCTTCTCAGAAGAGGAAACACAAATTGCTCAAAAACACGTTAAAAGATGCTCAACTTCCCTGGTTATTAGGGAAAAGCAAATCAAAATTACAATGCGAAGGTCATTGTCAAAAATAAAAACACAGAAAACTACAAGTTTTGGAGAGGATGTGGAGAAATAAATGCACTTACTCACTGTTGGTAGGAATTTGGTGCAGTCACTCTTGAAGGCAGTTTGATGGTTTTTCAGGAAGCTAAGTATTGAATTGCTATATGATCCAGAAATCCCATTACTAGCTTTATACTCAGAAGTGAAAGCAGGGACATGGATAGACTTTTAAACACTGATGTTTGTAGCAGCATTATTCCCAATTGCCCATATAACCAATTGTCAAGAGAAGGACACAGCCCAAAAGTTCATCAACATAGGAGTGGTTAAACAAGCTTTGGCATATACATATGATGGAGTATTATTTCGCAGTAATACATGAGGGATGAAACAATGTGGATGAATCTTGAGGACATTATATTGAGATAAATAAGCCTAAACAAAAGGACAAATATTGTATAGCTTCACTAATATGAACTCTGAGCAAACTCTGAAAATTAAATTTGAGATCACAGGTTATCAGGAGATAGAAAGAGTGTAGACATGAGAATTTGACATGAAGGAGTTCAGAACATCCAACGTAATCCATTGGAAAGATTCAGAAATGAAAAGCACAATACTTTGTGATGACTGCACAATATTGTAAGCATAATGAACAAAACTGAGTGTGAGTATGGTTTAAAGAGGAAATCTAGGGGCATATATGACACCAAAAGGAGAAACAGAATAAAAACTGGGACTGTAAAACCAAGTGAAACCTAGAGTTGAAAATGATACTGATTACATGTATAAATATGAGAAAGTTTTTACATGAAGAAGAGCAAATAAATGTTACCTTTACAAGTTGTTAAAAATGGAAAAGTTGGATCATATATGGAAAAAAGATAATTAATGAAAACCAGAGTCTATGATTAACAATAATATTGAAGTTAAAATTAATCATTCATTAATTTTAACAAAGATAGTATACCAAAGTTAATGTCAGTAAGTTGGGGATACAAGGAGTGGTACATGATTGTTGTCTCTGCTTTTTTCCTTCTTCTTCTTTCTCATTGAATAAATGTAAATGTTCTCATGCATATTGTAGTGTTGAACATGAAACTATGTGATTATAATGGGAGCCATTCATTGTACACCTAGGATAGATTGCATGCCATGTGAATAATATTGTTTAAAAAATAATAGAAGGATCTAGTGTTGGAGAAGATGTGGAGAAAGAGATAAAACTATTCACTATGAATAGGGAAATAGAATTGTGCAGCCCCTCTAGAGGCTAGTGTGGTGGGAATAAAAATGAAGCAAAATAAAGTTTTAGTGGCTAAAAGATTTCAAACAGTTTTAAGAGCGAGGCAAATATTAAGCTTCAGCCACATGTTGTAAAACAGACATAGTATCTCAAACCCCAACCAATAATATTTCTGATACCCCTAAAATATACAAGGGCACTATCTAATACTCTAAAATATCTTTTAGTAAGTTTACTTTTTCAGAAACTTAAGGCCTCCAGATTGTTCCTATGACACAAAAGCCCTAAATTCAGAGATACTATTCTTTTCAAAGACATCAACTTATTTCATTCCTCTACTCCATAAAGTCAATAATCCATTTCAGCATGAAGAAGTTAAAATAGTCATTGCTCAGTATCCCTGAAGACTGAGAGAATGACCATATGAGAGGGAAGAGGTATAACTCAGAAATTAGGATTTAGCAAATGATTATAACTATTGAATTTATATGAATGTTTCTTTCTAGTTTCTAGTGTATTGGAACAGGCAGAGGGAAATTCCTAACATTGCTGAGCTGTCATCCAGTAGCCTTGATGTTTGATAGTGATTGTATCAATATAGTTTTTATTGTGTGGGGGTGTGATTGTAAAAACATTGTGACAGACACTCTCTTTAGGTAGAAGAGTGATAAAATAATCCATGAAAAAAAAGGAAAATAGTCAATGTCAGGCATAAGTTTAGTCCTTAGTGGTGTGATATATGGCTTGTTTACACATCACTCCTGATGAACACTAGTTCTCAAGTATTTTAATTAAGATGGATGAATCAATTTGGCTGTTGATACAAAGCAAAATAATAATAATAAAGAATTTTTTATAGCATCCCAGTAGATGAAGACATAAAAAACTTCTTCACATTCAAATAAGAGATACAAAAAGAGAAGTAAAACAGTAGTATTGTTGGAGTGTATTGCCTTGAGATTTAAAAAAACGTACCAACTTTGTTGTAGATTTCTCAGAATTTTCCAGGTCTGTATCATGTTGTCTGCAAATAATGAAAGTTTTATTTATTCCTTTCCAATTTTGATACCTCTTATTTCTTATTTCCTGCCCAATTCCTCAAGTTAGAACTTCTATTATAATGTTGAATAATAGTGGTGACAGTGGATATTCTTAACTCATTCTTGATCTTGGGGGGAAACTCTCAGTCCTCTCCATTCAGTACAATGATGGCTATCAGTTTCTTATATATGTCCTTTATAATATTGAGGAAGTTATCTTTGATTCATATGTTTTTAAGTGTTTTTATCAGAGAAGGATGTTGAATTTTTCAAATGCTTTTTCAGCATCAATCAAGATGATCATATGATTTTCCCCTTTTATCTATTAATGTGCTGTAACACATTAATTGATTTTCTTGTGTTGAATCATCCTTGTATTCCTCATATAATCCCCACTTGGTTGTGGTGTATAATTCTCTTAATGTGTGTGTTGTTTGATTCTACTTGTTAGTATTTTGTTGAGAATTTTTGTGTTTATGTTCATTAGGGAGATTGGCCTGTATTTTTCCTTTCTTATGGCATCTTTACCTGGTTTTGGTATTAAAATGATATTAGCTTCATAAAATGAGTTAGGTAGTGCTCCTTTTTCTTCAATTTTCTGGAACAGTTTGAGCAGGATTGGCATTAGTTCTTTTAGGAAAGTTTGATAAAATTCCCCTGTGAAACCACCTGGTGCTGGGCTTTAATTTTAGGAAGATTTTTGAGGACTGATTGAATCTCTTTATTTGTGATTGTTTTGTTGTGATCTTCTATTTCTTCCTGGGTCAGTGTAGCTTGTTTGTGTATTTCCAGAAATTTTCCCAGAAATTTGTTTATTGAGCTAATAAGCAAATTCAGTAAGATGGCAGGATATAAAATTAATGTACAAAAATCAGTAATGTATCTATGTACATGCAATGACCTATCTGAGGAGTCAGTTAAGGAAAAGAAATCCATTCAACATAGCAACCAAAAGAATCAGTACTTAGGAATGACCTTAACTAGGGATGTTAAGGACTTGTAAACAGAAAGCTACATAAAATTGCTAAAAGAAATCAAAGAAGAGCTAAATGGGTGGAAAGACATTCTCTGCTCCTGGATAGGAAGTTTAAATATAGTTAAGTTGTCAATTCTACCCAAATTGATCTACAGATACAATACACTACCAATCAAAATTCCAACAAGCCACTTTGAAGACTTGGAAGAGCCAGTTACCAAATTTACCTGGAAGGGAAAACGACCCTGAATAGTTAAAAATATCCTTTAGAAAAAAAGGATTAATACATTCTGACTTTAAAATTAATTATAATGACACAGTGGTCAAAACAGCATGGTATTGGCACAGAGAGAAATATTGGCCAGTGGAATTGAATCAGGACCACAGAAATAGACCACTAAATCTATAGTCAACTGATTTTTGACAAAGCACCCAGATCCACTGAACTGGAACAAAATAGTCTTTTCAATAAATGGGTAAGAGAGAACTGTATATCAACAGCCAAAAGAATAAAAGAGAACCCTTATCTTACACCCTATACAATCAAAGCAGATCAAACACCAAAATATAAGAACTAGCACCATAAAGCTTTTTGAAGGAAATGTAGAGCAACATTTTCAAGACCTAGTAATAGGGGGTAGTTTCCTAAATTTTACACCCAAAACACAAGCAGCAAAAGAAAAAATAAATAAATAAATGGAAGCTCCTCAAAATCAAAAGCTTCTGCACCTCAAAAGACTTTGTCAAAAAAGTGAAGAGGCAGCCAATTAAATGGGAGAAAATATTTGGAAATCACATTAGATAAATGTTTGTTATCCTATATACATAAAGAAATCATACAACTCAACAAAAAAAGAACAAACAACCCAATTATAAAATGTGCTAATGATATGAATAGACATTTTTCTGAAGAGCAAATGCAGATGACTCAAAAGCACATGATGAGGGGGCCAAGATGGCAGCTTAGCGAGGTGTGGGATATAGTTTGTGCTCCAGAGCAGCTAATAAATAGCCAGGAACAGTACAGAACAACTGCTGGTGCCATGTCAGTAACTTGACACACAGTGTACATTAGTCTGGACCAGCTGAACTGGCTGCAAGCCCACCCAGAACTGTGAGCTTCCCAAGTAGCAGTGGCTGGCACCCCTCCCCCACAGGCTGCTTCCCAGAGGGGAAAGGAAAAAACGTTTAGCACCAGCAGAAGCTGAGCACAACCAAACTCCAATTGTGGAATTAATTAACAAATTCTGACTACTAAAAGTAGGCCCCAGCTCAGCAGAACCTCAAGTAAAAGCAGAGGTCATAGGGCTGACAGAAAAAGAAAAAACAAAAAGAGGTGTTTTTTTTGGGGGGGGGGTTGAAATGGGCTGGGCCCTGAAGGAAAGGAGGGGGCACATAGGACCTGAGATACACAGAGCAACATATCATCTTAAGCTCTTGATGGGCAAACCTGATGAATGGGAGTCCTGCTCTGAAAAGGACTTTCCTCTTTCATTTTGGTGGCTGTGTTTCTACAGCTTGACTGCTCTTTGGATACAGTTGCAAGTCTTCTCCAGCTCCACTGCCCAAGGCATAGGCAGAATTAAGCTTATTTGAATGTTTGCCTGGAGCCTGTGCCTTCTCCAGGAGAGGGGTGGGGACTAGTTCAGGTAGAATCCCACCCTCAAGGAGTTCAGACCCCAGGGTCTGGAAAAGTGAAGCAATTAAAACCAGACTACAACTTCCCCTTGGTCTCCACCATACCCTCAGCAGTGAGAATCTCATATTTGGAGAATCAAATGGTGACTCTGAAGTTAAAGGTACCACATCACGTTATGCTGGTGGGACCTGCAGGCAGACAAGTGCCACATACTGGGCAGGATAGGAAAAGCAGAGAGCCCAGAGGCTTCATAGGAAAGCCTTTCAATCTGCTGGGTCTCACCCTCAGGGAAAACTGAGGCAGGTGACACTTTCCTCCTGACAGGAGGAAAAGTTTGACAGTTTTGTCTGGGAAAATCTGGCTGGGGTCTATAATACCTAAATAGACCCTCCTCGGAGGGGGGCTCTTATGATCAGGTTCAAGTGTAAACTTGGCCAAGTGGTGGTACCTGTTTGTCTGATTGGGCAAGTGCTGGCCTGTCTGTTGCAATGAGGACATTTCATAGAATTAGATGATGATCATGTCAGCTGCATCCACAGCTGATTCTATTTGTAATCAGCCAAGGGGAGTGTCTTATGAAATGAGTGATGCTCAATCTAATCACTGGAAGCCATTTAAGGAGAATTCAGAAGAGACAGGTTCTCTTCCTGCTTTGGCTGGTAAGCCTCTCCTCTGGAGTTCATCCAGACCCACCATTGGAATCATTGACTTCACAGCCTGCCCTGCAGATTTTGGACACTGTGTTCTGTGGTCACATGAGACACTTTTATAAATTTTATATTTGAAAGTGTTCCCTGTTTCTCTAGAGAACCCTAAGTAATACATCTTGGTACCAGGAGTGGTTCTTAAGAAACAGAATCTTAAGAATGGGTTTTTATGAATGGTTTTCTACTCTGACTGGACTGAAAGGCTCTAAGGACTCTGATTCCCATAATCCAAATGACACTCCCAATCTATGGAGTGAGATGGCAAAAGGGATAGTCAAAATATCACCATTCGATTCTCTTAATATGTCATTGGTATGAAACCAGGCTCTGGGGGATAATGTTTTTGACACCTTTACAGAGTTTTGTGGAAATAAGAGATGTAGAGATGTTGGCTGGTTGTTGTTAGATACGCTGGCTAAATTAAGGAGTGAAAGGGATGGGCTTAGGGATTCAAATGAGAAGCTTAAGCACCATTTGACAGATGTAGAAGCTTCTATGAGTATCCTGAAGGAAAATCTTATTTCCTGTAGCCATAGACTTGAGATCTCTGAAAATCAGACTCAGAACCTTATTGTTAGAGTAACAACTTTACAATGTAAACTGAAATCTCAATGTTGCATGGTGTCTGCCATTAAACTGAAGGCATTGAATGGAAAGGAGTGGGATCCTGAAAAGTGAGATGGTGACATATGGATTGATAATGATGTTGGGGGTGAGGTTGAAACCCTAGGTCATGCTGAGTCGTCTCTAGATAACTCTGTAATAGTCTGCCCTTAGGACATAGCTGCCCCACCTCCAGCCTGCCTTGAGAAGTTGGCTACCCAACCTCCTCCTGAAGGGATTAGCCCTAGAGTGATTAATCCTGTTTCACCAGATGAAACTGCAAATAAATGCCCTGAAGCAAATGGCTTGGAAGATATTTCTAATTCTTTTCATGACCCACTCTGACCATCCCTCATTTCTTCCAGACCTATAACTAGACTAAAGTCCCAACAGACCACTACAGGTGAGGTACAAAGTATCACACATAAGGAGGTATGTTATACTCCGAAAGAACTGTGTGAGTTTTCCAATTTATATAGACAGAAATCAGGGGAATATATGTGTCAATGGGTTTTAAGGGTGTGGGATAATGCTGGGAGGACTATAAGACTGGATCAGGCTAAATTTATTGATATGGGCCCACTAAGCAGAGATTCTGCATTCAATGTTATAGCTCGAGGAGTTAGAAAAGGTATTAATAGTTTATTTGGATGGTTGGTTGAAACATGGATCAAAAGGAGGCCAACATTACCTGAGGTTGAAATGCCAGAACTGCTGTGATGTAATGTAGGTGAGGGCATCCAGAGGCTTAGAGAGATTGAAATGTTAGAGTGGATTAAACATGTAAGGTCTACTTTTACACCCCAGGAATGCCCAGAGGATCCACCTTTTACCAGAACAGTGAGAAATACATTTGTGAGGCTAGTACCATTATCTCTGAAGAGTTCTGCAGTTGCACATCTCTGTAGGTCAGTTATTACTGTAAGAACTGCTATCACTGAGCTGGAATCCTTCAACACAATGGCGATGCTGGGATCCTGAGTTGACAGAAGCCAGATGGCAGCACTTAATCACCAAAGACAGGGTATACATTGCTATTATAATAGACAGCAAACTCAAAACAGGAGTCAAAATTCTATGACTCACAGAGATTTGTGGCATTGGCTAGTAAATCATGGGGTGCCTAGAAATACAACAGAAGGACAGTCTATTAAATTCTTGTTTGAGCTGTATAACCAAAAGAGTTCTAGGTCAAGTGAGCAGAAGTCTAACCTGAATTACAAAAACACAGAGTCACAGCCCCTTAATCAACTTCCAGACTTGAGACAGTTTACAGACCCAGACACCCTTGAATGAAGAAGAGGCCAAATCTCTTTATGGGAGAACCCTGTTACACTGCCAAAAAATTATTCTGTTACTCTTCCTCCAAGCCTTCCCCAAGGAGACTGATGGTCTTTTGCCAGGGTAACTGTGCATTAGGGAAAAGGAAATGATCAGATATTTTGGGGATTATTAGATACTGGATCAGAAATGACATTAATTCCAGGGGACCCAAAGCATCACTCTTGTCCAGTCAGAGTGGGGGCTTATAGAGGCCAGGTTATCAATGGAGTTTTAGCTCAGGTCTGTCTCACAGTGGGTCCAGTGGGCCCCTCAAACCCATTCTGTAGTGATTTTCCCAGTTCTAAGATGTATAATTGGTATGGACATAATGATCAGCTGGCAGAATCCCCACATTGGCTCTCTAACCCATGCAGTGAGGGCTATTATGGTGGGAAAGGCCAAGTGGAAGCTACTAGAACTGCCCCTACCTAGCGAAAGAGTAAATCAGAAGCAATACTGGATTCCTGGAGGGATTGCAGAGATTAATGCCTGTTCTGGTTTGAAAGGAAGTATGCCCCCTAGAAAAGCCATGTTTTAATCAGAATCCCATTTCATAAAGATAGAATAGTCCTTATTTGATACTGTATGTTTGAAACTGCAATCAGATCATCTCCCTGGATGATGTGATTTAGTCAAGGGTGGTTGTTAAAATGGATTAGGTGAAGACATGTCTCTACCCATTTAAGTGGGTCTTGATTGGTTTATTGGAGTCCTACAAAAGAGGAAATGTTTCGGAGAATGAGAGATTCAGAGGGAGAAAGGAATGCTGCAGCACCATGAAGCAGAGTCCACCAGTCAGCGACCTTTGGAGATGAAGAAGAAAAATGCCTCCCAAGGAGCTTCATGAAACAGGAAACCATGAGAGAAGAAGTTAGCAGATGACACCGTGTTCACCGTGTGCCCTTCCAGCTGAGGGAGAAGCCCTGACTGCGTCTGCCATGTATCTTTCCAGATGAGAGAGAAACCCTGAACTTCATTGGCCTTCTTGAACCTAGGTATCTTTCCCTGAATAGATGCCTTAGATTGGATATTTCTATAGACTTCTTTTAATTTGGACATTTTCTCAGCCTTAGAACTGTAAACTAGCAACTTATTAAATTCCCCTTTTAAAAAGCCATTCCGTTTCTGGTATATTGCATTCTGGAAGCTAGCAAACTAGAACAATGCCACTCTTAAGGACTTGAAGGATGCAGGGGTGGTGAGTCCCAACACATCCCCATTCAACTCTCCTATTTGCCTTGTGGATAAAACTCATGGGTCTTGGAGGATGACAGTGGATTACTGTAAGCTCAACCAGGTGGTAACTTCAATTACAGCTGCTGTTCCAGATGTGGTATCATTGCTTGAGCATCAATCAATACATCCCCTGGTAACTGATGTGCAGCTATTGATCTGGCAAATGCTTTTTTCTCAATAGCTATTAGTAAGGACCACCAGAAAGAGTTTGCTTCAACTGGCAAGTTCAGCAATATGCTTTCACTGTCCTACCTTAGGGGTATATCAACTCTCCAACCCTATGTCATAATGTTGTCTTCAGGGAACTTTATCATTTCTCCCTCCCACAAGACATCACACTGGTCCATTATATTGAAGATATCATGTTGATTGGACCTAGTGAGAAAGAAGTAACAACTATGATAGACTTATTGGTAAGGCATTTGCATGTCAGAAGATGGGAGATAAATCCAACAAAAATACAGGGGCCTTCTACCACAGTGAAATTTCTAGGTGGCCAGTGATGTGGGTCATGTTGAGATATCCCTTCTAAGGTGAAGGATAAGTTGCATCTGGCCTGTCTTATGACCCAAAATGAGGCACAATGCCTAGTTGGTCACTCTGGATTTTGGCAACAACATATTCCTCATTTGGATGTGCTACTCTGGCCCATTTATTGAGTGACCAGAAAAGCTACCAATTTTGAATGGGACCTGAACAAGAGGAGGTTCTGCAACAGGTCCAGGCTGCTGTGCAAGCTGCTCTGACACTTGGGCTGTATGATCCAGCAGATCAAATGGTGCTGAAAGTGTCAGTTGCAAATAGAAATGCTGTGTGGAGACTTTGGCAGGTCGCTATAGGAAAATCACAATGCAGACCTTTAGGATTTTGGAGCAAAGCCTAACCATCTGCTGCAGATAACAACTCTCCTTTTGAGAAACAGCTTTTGGCCTGCTATTGGGCCTTAGTAGAAGCTGAATGCTTAACTATGGTCCACCGAGTTACTATGAGACCTGAGTTGCCTATCATGAGCTGGGGGTTGTCTGACCCACCAAGCCATAAACTTGAGCATGTGCAGCAGCACTCTATTGTAAAATGGAAATGGTAAATATGAGATAGGGCCAGAGCAGGTCCTGAAGGCACAAGTAAGTTACATGATGAAGTGGCTCAAATGCCCATGGTCTCCACTCCTGCCGCATTACCTTCTCTTTCCCAGATCAGAGCTATGAACTCTTGGAGAGTTCCTTGCAGTGAATTGGTTGAGGAAGAGAAAACTCAGGCCTGGTTTACAGATGGTTCAGCACAATATGCAGGTATTACCTGAAAGTGGACAGCTGCAGCACTACAACCCCTTTCTGGGGTGTCCTTGAAGGACAGTCATGAGGGGAAATCCTCCCAATGGGCAGAACTTCGAGAAGTCCAGATGGTTGTTCATTTTGCTTGGAAGGAAAACTGGCCAGAGGTGCACTTTTATACTGACTCATGGGCTGTTGCTAATGGTTTTGCTGGATGGTCTGGGACTTGGAAAGACCAAAATTGGAAAATTGGTGACAAAGAGGTCTGGGGAAGAAGTATGTGGACTGACCTATCTAAGTGGGCAAAAAACATGAAGATATTTGTGTCCCATATGAAGGTGCACCAGAGGGTGACTTCAGCAGAGAAAGTTTCTAACAAACAAGTGGATAAGATGACCGGTTCCATGGATACAAGTTGGCCTCTTTCTCCAGCAACTCCTTCATTGCCCAACTGGCTCATGAACAAAGTGCTCATCATGGTAAGGGTAGAGGTTATGCATGGGCTCAAAAACATGGACTTCCACTAACCAAGGCTGACTTGGCTACAGACACTGCTGAGTGCCCAATCTGCCAGCAGCAGAGACAGACACTCAGCCCACAATATTGCACCATTCCCTGAGGTGACCAGCTAGCTACACGGCAGCAGGTTGATTACATTGGACCACTCCGTTAATGAAAGCTTCAGCAATTTGTTCTAACTGGAATAGACACATACTTTGGATATGGGTTGACAATGCTCTGCCAAAACTACCATCCATGGACTTACTGAATGCCTTATCCATCATCATGGTATTTCACATAGCATTGCTTCTGATCAAGGAACACACTTCACACAAATGAAGTATGGAAATGGGCACATGCTCATAGAATTCTCTGAGGTAATGTGGGAATATTACCATATTCCCTATCATCCAGAAGCAGCTGGATTGATAGAACGGTAGAATGGCCTTTTGAAAACTCAATTATGGTGGCGACGAGGTGACAATAACTTGAAAGGCTGGGGTAATGTTCTCCAGGAAGCTGTATATGCTCTGAATCAGCGTCTGCTGTATTGTGTTGTTTCTCCCATAGCCAGGATCCATGGGTCCAGGAACTAAGGGGTGGACATGGGAGTGGCACCACTCGCTATTACCCCTAGTGATTCACTAGAAAAATTTTTGCTTCCTGTCCCTGCAACCCTGAGCTCTGCTGGTCAACAGGTTTTAGTTCCAAAAGGGCGAGTGCTTCCACTAGGAGAAACAACAATGATTCCATTGAATGGAATCTAAGACTGCTACCTGGTCACTTTGGGCTACTCATGACCCTGGATCAACAAGCCAAGAAGGGGAGTGAATTATTGTCTGGGGTGACAGACCCTGACAACCAGGGGGAAATAGGACTGCAACTACACAATGGAAGTAAAGAAGAGTTTTCTTGGAATATAGGAGATTCTCTAGGGCGTCTTTTAGTACTACCATGCACTGTGATTAAAATCAATTGAAAACTGCAACAACCGAATCCAAGCAGGACAACCAATGGGTCTGAAACTTCAAGAATGAAGGTTTGGGTCACCCCATCACGCAAAGAACTGTGGCCAGCTGAAGTGCTTGCTGAGAGTAAAGGGAACATGGCATAGGTAGTGGAAGAAGGTAATGATAAATATGAACTATGACCACGTGATCAGTTACAGAAAGGAGGACTGTGATGCTGCTTTGTTCCTGTTGTACTATTTAAGTTGTAAGATATCAAGTTTAAGAATGATTATTACCCAAGGACTTGCACCCTATTAATTGATTAATGTGTTTCCAATTATATGCAAAACAGTTGAGTATTGTTAGGTGGAAGAAGAAAATGCATGTTTTAATATTTTTTATTTAGAAATTAGGTATGGTTTAAGGTGATATATATATATATATATCTGCCAAGTTGACAAGGAGTGGACTGTCATGATCAAGTTCACGTGTCAACTTGGCCAAGTGGTAGTAGCTGTTTGTCTGATTTGGCAAGTGCTGATCTGTCTGTTGCAATGAGGACATTTCATAGAATTAGACCATGATCATGTCCCCATCATCCACAGCTGATTCCATTTGTAATCAGCCAAAGGGGGTGTCTTCTGCAATTAGTGATATCAATCTAATCACTGGTATCCTTTTAAGGAGGATTCAGAAGAGACAGGTTTTCTTCCTGCTTTGGCTAGCTAGCCTCTCCTGTGCAGTTCATCCAGACCCACCATCGAAATTGTTGGCTTCACAGCAGATGAAAATGAAAACACAACATATCAAAATTTATGGGATGCCCCAAAGACATTGCTAAGAGGGAAATTTATTGCCCTAAATGCCTATATCAGAAAAGAAGAAAGGACAAAATTGAGGAATTAACTGTTGGCTTGGAAGAACTAGAGAAAGAACAGCACATTAACCCCAAAGCAAGCAAAAGGAAAGAAATAATGAAGATTAGAGCAGAAATAAATGAAATTGAGAACTTGAAAACAATCGAGAAAATCAACAAAACCAGAAGTTGGTTTTATGAGAAAATCAATAAGATTGATGGTCCTTTAGCAAGGTTGATGAAAAGAAGAGAGAAGATGCAAATAGGTAAAATCAGAAATGGAAGAGGAGACATAACCACTGACCCCACAGAAATGAAAGAATTAATGAGAGGATACTAAGAACAACTTTATGTTAATAAACTCGACAATGTAGATGAAATGGATATCTTCCTAGAAAGGTATGAACAATCAACATTGACTCAAGAAGAAATAGGTGACCTCAACAAACCAATCACAATTAAAGAAATTGAGTCAGTCATTAAGAAGCTCCCCAAAAAGAAATGTCCAGGGCCAGAAGACTTCACATGTGAATTCTACCAAACATTCAAGAAAGAATTTGTACCAATCCTGCTCAAACTCTTCAAAAAGTTGAAGAGGAGGGAAAGCTACCTAACTCCTTTTATGAAGCCAACATCAACCTCATACCAAAGCCAGACAAAGATATTACAAAAAAAAAAAACTATAGACCAATCTCTCTTATGAACATAGATGCAAAAATCCTCAACAAAATTCTTGCAAATCGAATCCAGCAGCAGATTAAAAGAATGATGTACCACGACCAAGTAGGATTCATCCTAGGTATGAAGGATGAATTTATGTTGAAGGATGGTTCAACATAAGAAAATCAATTAATATAATATACCATGTCAACAAATCAAAACAGTAAAACCACATGATCACCTCAATTGATGCAGAAAAGGCATTTGACAAAATTCAATATATTTTTCTGTTGAAAACACTTCAGAGGATAGGAATAGAAGGGAACTTCCTCAACATGGTAAAAGGAATATATGAAAAACCCATAGCCAACATCATTCTCAATGGGGAAAACCTAAAAACTTTCCTCCTAAGATCATGAACAAGACGAGGATATCCACTATCACCATTGTTAATCAACATTGTGTTGGAAGTTCTAGCCAGAGCAATTAGACACAGAAAAAGAAATACAAAGCATCAAAATTGGAAAGGAAGAAGTAAAATCTCACTTTTTACAAATGATATGATATTTATGTCAAAAACCCAAAAACACCCACATCAGAACTACTAAAGCTAATGAATAAGTACAGCAAAATGGCAGGTTACAAGATCAACACAAAAATCTGCAGTTTTTCTACACACTAATGATGAACAATCCAAAGGGGAAGTCATGGAAAAAATTCCATTTACAATTGCAACCAAAATAATAAAATATTTAGGAATAAACTTAACTAAAGAGACAAAATACCTATACAGAGAAAACTCTAAGAAATTGTTAAAAGAAACCACAGAAGACCTAAATAAATGGAAGGGCATACCATGTTCATGGATTGGACTAAATATAGTTAAGATGTCAATTCTACCTAAATTGATTTACAGATTCATTGCAATACCAATTAAAATCCCCAAATTTTACTTTTCAGAAATAGAAAAACCAAAAACCAAATTTTTCTGGAAGGGTACCCTGAATAGCTAAAAGTATCCTGAGAAAGAAAAATGAAGTCAAAAGTCTCATGCTACCTGACTTTTATTATTATGAAGCTACTGTGGTCAAAACAGCATGTTACTGGCATACAGATAGATATACTGACCAATGGAATTGAATAGAGTGCTCAGATACAGACTCTGTCATCTGTGGACAATCGATCTTTGATAAGGCACTCAAGCCAACTCACCTGGGACAGAACAGTCTCTTCAATAAATGGTGCCTAGAGAACTGGATATCCACATGCAGAAGAATGAAAGAGGATCCACATCTCACACCCTATGCAAAAATTAACTCGAAATGAATCAAAGACTTAAACATTAGATCTAAGAGCATAAAACTGTTAAAAGAAAATGTAGGGAAATATCTTATAAATCTTATAATAGGAGACAGTTTCCTAGACCTTACACTCAAAGCACTAGCATTGAAGAAATAAATAAATAAATGGGAACTCCTGAAAATTAAACACTGTTGTGCATCAAAGAACTTCATCAACTAAATAAGGAAGCCTACACAATGGGAGACAATATTTGGAGATGATATATCAGATAAAGATCTAGTATCCAGAATATATAAAGAGCTTGTTCAACTCAACAACAAAAAGACAGACAACCCTATTACAAAATGGGCAAAAGACTTGAATAAACACTTCTCAGAATGGGAAATACAATAACAAAATGGCACGTGAAAAGATGCTCAACTTCCCTGGTTATTAGGGAATTGCAAATCAAAACCACAGTGAGATATCATCTCACAACCCCCAGAATGGCCAATATCAATAAAACAGAAAAAGACAAGTGCTGGACAGGATGTGGAGAAAGGGGCATACATATCCACTGTTGGTGGGAATGTAAAATGGTAGAACCACTGTAAAAGGTAGTTTGGTGGTTCCTCAGGATGCTAAGTATAGAATTGCCATATGACCCAGCAAACCATTGCTAGGTGTCTACTGAGAGGACATAAAGGCAAAGACCAAATGGACATTTGCACACCAATGTTTATAGCAGCATTATTTACAATTGCCAAGAGATGGAAACAGCCCAAATGTCCATCAACAGATGAGTGGCTTAAAAAGTTGTGGTTTATACATATGATGGAATATTATGCAGCTGTGAGACAGAATAAAGTTATGAAATATGTAACAATAATGTCCTTAAGGTCCATGAATAAACTGTTCATGGACCTTAAGGACATTATGCTGAGTGAGATTAGCCAGAAACAAAAGGACAAACACTGTGTTGTCTCACTGATATCAACTAACATTAATGGATGAACTTGGATAATTTCAGTTAATAACAGAGGTCATCAGGAGATAGAAATAGGGTAGATATTGGGTAATTATAACTGAAGGGATACAGATTGTGCAATGGGACTCATAGTAAAAATTCAGAAATGGATAGCACAATACTACCTAACTGTAAAACAATAATGTTAGGACACTGAATGAAGCTGAATGTGAGAATGATCAGAAGGAAAGATATGTGATAAATACTGAGATGGTATAATCTAGGAATGCCTAGAGTGTATAACAATAGTGAGTAAATGTACAAATTTTAAAATGTTCTGCATGAGGAAGAACAAGAGAATGTCAATAATGCAGGGTGTTAAAAATAGATGGTTATTAATATTTTAAAACTTTATCTTACATGTGAGATTAATGCAAAAATGTTTATTTGGTACAAAACTTATATTTTCACTAGTGTATTTCCTAATATAACTTATATGGACAGCTTAATTGCACATCATAAGTACATGTAACCTTCAGTAGGGCATGAGATTTTGTAGGTTCGTCCAGAGTGATGCCTTGATAAATCCCAGAAGTATTTGAAAAGTGAATAAAAATGTATTTGCAAAGTCCCCTTGGGGGGAATGATGAGAAAGGGGAAAAATTCAACTTCCCCAACTGGACAATTCTTGATATTCTCACAAGCAGTGGGGACAACCAAAGCAATAGGCTGAACCCCCAGTCTTGGAATTTGTTCATATGAAACTTAACCCTGCAAAGGATAGGCTAAGCCTATTAAAATTAGGCCAAAGAGTCACCCCCAAGAGAACCTCTTTTGTTGCTCAGATGTGGCCTCTCTCTTAGCCAACACACAAGCAAATTCATTGCCGTCCCCCTGACTATATATGACATGATTCCCAAGAGTGTGGACCTTCCTGAAAATGCTGGACAGAAATCCTAGAATGAGCTGGGACTCAGCACTAAGTTATTGAGAAAAGCTTCTTGACCAAAGGAGGGAAGAGAGAAATGAGACTAAATAAAGTGTCAATGGCTGAGACATTCCAAACAGAGTCAGGAGGTTATCCTGGAAGTTACTTTTATGTATTAAATAGATATCACCTTTTTAGTTAAGGCATAGAAGAGAGGCTGGAGGGAATTGCCTGAAAATGTAGAGCTGTGTTCCAGTAGCCATGTTTCTTGAAGGTGATTGTATAATGATATAGCTTTTGCAATGTGACTGTGTGGTTGTGAAAACCTTGTTTCTGATGTGTGATGATTCTTTTACCTACCTTATGGACAAATAAGTAAACTGTGTGGATTAAAAATAAACAAATAATAGGGGGAAAATGTTAAAATAAATTTAGTAGACTGAAATGATCAACGAAGGGAGGGGTAAGGGGTATGGTATGTACAATTTTTTTTCTGTTTTTCTCTTATTTCTTTTTCTAAATTGATCCATATGTTCTAAGAAATGATCATGATGATGAATATACAACTATGTGATAAAAGAGAATGTTCATATCATATGTTAATTGGTTTTATTAATAAAAATTTAAAAAGGCATTGAAAAAAGCACACAACAAGAAGCTGATTTTCATGAGCTAAAAGGGAAATTCAGTTTCTGAATACAATGAGATACCTACTCTTACCTATAAGAATGGTTGTTATTAAACAAACAGGAAACTGTAAATGTTGGAAAGGAAATGGAGAAATTGGGACACTTATGCACAGCTGGTGGGAATGTATATTGGTACAGCTACTATGGAAGACAGTTTGGCGGTTCCTTAGGAAACTAAATATGGAATTGCCCTATGATCCAGCAATAACACTACGTGGTATGTACCCAGAAGAGCTGAAAACAGTGACACAAACAGACATCTGCACTCCAATGTTCATAGCAGCACTATTCACAATCGCTAAAAAAGGAAACAATCTAAGTGCTCATCAATAGATGACTGGATTACCAAAATGTGGTATAGATGTATGATGGAATACATGCAACAGTAAGATGAAATGATGTTCTCAATAACATGACAAGATGGATGAGCCTTGAGGACATAATGCTGAGTGAAATAAGTCAGTCACAAAAGGATAAATACTGTATCATTCCACTTTTATGCCCAGGGCAAAGGTAAAATTGGAAGTTAATAACACAGAATATAGGAAACTTAGAGATACATAGAAGCTAGAGATACATGAACAGTTAGCTAATGAGGTTGAATTTCAATGTAAGGGAATAGGTAGAAGTGAAGGTAGTTCTCTAATGGGATTATAAGTAATATTACCATATTGAAGGTGAGCAAGATTGAAAGAGGTTGTATAGATCTATGCATCCCATTGATTAACACTAGAAATATAAACAAATTCTTACAAGAACTACTTCAAAGTTAGATTTATGTACAAAGAGTGTTAAATCCCTGGAATGGGGGAAAACTGCTATTGCATGCTATGGGCTGTGTTTAACAGGAAAATATCAGCATTACCACAGCAAGAGCAGGGGTTAATAATGGGGGGAGGGACAAGAGTTAAAGGGAGGTTTAGATTTTCTATTTGTTAAGTGTGTGTTTATTGGTTATCTTTATCTTGAGAAAAATGAGATTATCTGAAATTGAGAGTTGATGGACTGTGGACTTTGGACACTATACATGATACCTAATGAATTCAGGTGTCTGAAGGTTGCACTGACTGAGAAGTAGATTGGTGAATAAAGGTATATACATATGATTGAATATTGTGCTGCAACAAAAAGTAACAAAGTCAAAAGGCATACACTGATGTGAATGAATCTGAGGGATATTTGGTGAGGCAAAATAAGACAGAAATGAAAGAAAAATTATTGTATGGCCTCCTTTAGAAAATTCTTATAGGAAAACAGGGGCCTAGATTGTAAGCTCTTATAGCAGACAAATTTAGTCTGGCATGCTAATTACTATTTCTGAATTTTGAGAGGTTGTTTTATCTATCAATAACCTGGTATTTATTGATAGAAATGAAGCCAATCAGGTCAGGATTAAGGTAACTCAGAACAATGGGTTAAGGAAGACAGTGTCTATGCTTTAGAACCACACCTGCTCTTTGAAACCAAAGGAAGAAAGATTTTCTCTGAAACATAAATTTTCTTAGCATGTAATCTAACTCAACTTGTTTGGAGAGCTCATTTGAACAACTGAAACACAGGAAGCTCAGAATAGGAATAAGGGCCTCTAATCCTGTTTAGCTTAATGTAATGCCTGGATATATCCTAGAATATATTAATCAGTTAATTAAAAAAGTACTGGCAAAGTCCACTGAGGAATGAGAGAAAAAATGCGGAACTAGTAAACTTTACTAATAGGGAATCCCCTGATACTGTGTTAAACTTTAGTGACATCCAGATCAATAGGCCAAGTCCTTGATTGTGAGGCTTACTCTTGTGGAGCTGATGTAGGCAGCAGAGAAGTTTAGCTTACTGTTCTAGTTTGCTACCTGCCAGAATGCAATCTACCAGAAACAGAATGGCTTTTAAAAAGGGGGATTTAATAAGTTTCTAGTTTACAGTTCTAAGGCTGAGAAAATGTCCCAATTAAAACAAGTCTATAAACATGTCCAATCTAAGGCATCCAGGGAAAGATACCTTGGTTCAAGAAGGCCTATGAAGATTAGGGTTTCTCTCTCAAGTGGAAGGGGACATGGCAAACACAGTCAGAGTTTCTCTCTCATCTGGAAAGGCACATGGTGAACACAGCATCATCTTCTAGCTTCTTCTCCTGGCTTCCTGTTTCATGAAGCTCCCAGAGAGGCATTTTCCTTCTTTATCTCCAAAGGTCACTGGCTGATGGACTCTGTTTCTCATGGCTATGTCATTCTGCTCTCTTCTGTCTGAATCTCTCTCATTGTCCAAAATATTTCCCCTTTTATAGGACTTCAAAAACTAATCAAGACCCACCCAAATGAGTGGAGACATGTCATCCAGTTTAACAATCACTAGAGTACATCACATGTCCAGGGAGATGATCTAATTACAGTTTCAAACATACAATGCTGAATAAGGGTTAGAAGAAATGGCTGCCTTTACAAAATGGGACTAGGATTAAAACATGACTTTTCTAGGGGACGTACATCCTTTCAAACCAGTACACCTACCTATAGGTATGTCTCAGAGTTACTTCTGGATGATCTTTTTATGCTGAGATGTGGCCTCACTGTCTCTAAGTCCAATTCTGAAAGTGAAATCTTTGCTCTCCCCACTATGTGGGATATGACATCCAGGCAGGTGATTCCAAGAGATAAGTGTGGCTGTGGCACCATGGGATCAACAATTCCATTCTGACTAAAAGGGAGAAAGGAAGTGTAACTAATAATGTATCAGTGGCTGAGAGAGTTCAAATAGAGTTGAGGGGCTACTCTGGAAGTCACTTTTATGTAAACTTCGGCTAGACTTTGCTTCCTATCATAACTTGCCAAGCCCCAACAAAAACCATTCCAGCCAAAAAGAACACTTAGGGCAGTACATAAGGTTCTACAAGGGTTCCATGCACTATAGTACCTTTCCAGAAAACTAAAATCTCCAGATGGGTCCCTGGACCAGGTAAGCCTGAAACCTAGAGGGCCCAGTCTCTCCAGAACATCAGTTAGTTCCATCTCCCTACCCTATATTATTGACATCCTTGTATTAATCACAGTTCTTTATAGAAACAGAATAAGCAGGAAATATCTGTAGATATAACATTTATAAAAGTGTCTCACATAACCATTGGGATGTAGAGTCAAAAATCAATAAGGCATGCTTTGAAGCCTCTGATGGAGGGTCTGGACAAACTCTACAGGAGAGGCTTGCTGGCCAAAGCAGGAAGAGAGCCTGCTTCTTCTGAATCCCCCTTAAAAGGTTTCCAGTGATTAGATTAAGCATCGCTCATTGCAAAAAAGAATCCTCTTGGCTGATTAGAAATGGAATAAGCTGTGGATGCAGCTGATGTGATCATGGTTTAAGTCTATGAAATGTCCTCATAGCAAGAGACAGGCCAGAACATGCCCAACCAGACAAATGGGTATCACCACTTGATCAAATTGACACATGAACCTAACCATGACAGTCCACTCCCATGTCAATTTGGCAGCTATACACATCACCTTAAACCATACTTAATTTCTAAATAGAAAACAATAAAAGACACATTTCTTCCTCAACTAACAATACTCAACTGTCCTGCATGCAACCAGAAAAACATTAAATCTCCTCAGAATAGGTTGCAAGTTCTTGGGTAATATTCATTCTTAAACTTGATATCTTACAACTTAAAAACTATAACATGAGTGAAAAGCATTACAGTCCTCATTTCTGTAATTGATCATGTAGTTGTAGTTCATATTTATCACAACCTTCTTCCACTACACATTCCATGTTCCGTTTACCCTCAGCAAGCACTTCAGCTGACCGTGGTTCTTTGCCTGGTGGGGTGACCCAAATCATCATTCCTGAAGTTTCAGAGCCACTGGCAGTCCTTCCTGGATTGTTGTTGCAGTTTTCCATTGATTTTAATCACAGGGCATGGTAGTACTGAAAGATGCCCTAGGGGATCTTCTATATTCCAGGAAAACAATTCTTTACCTCCATTGTGTAGTTGCAGTCCTAATTCCCCCTGATGGTGAGGGTCAATCATTCCAGCCAATAACATAAACCCCTTCTTGGCTTGTTGATCCAGAGGCATGAGTAGCCCAAAGTGACCAGGTAGCAGTCTTAGATTCCAGTTCAATGGAATCACTGTTGTTTCTCCTGGTTGAAACACTCCCCCTTTTGTAACTAAAACCTGTAGAGCAGCAGAGCTCAGTGTCACAGAGACAGGAAGCAAAAAGTTTCCTAGTTGATCACTAGGGGTAATAATGAGTGGTGTCACTCCCATTTCCACCCATTGGTTCCAGACCCATGGATCCTGGTTATGGGAGAAACAGTACCATACAGTGGAAGTTGATTCAGAGCA
>PVIY010037892.1:0-24317 GCA_004026745.1 Myrmecophaga tridactyla | reverse complement strand
AAATTTAAAAAATGTTTTTGCATGAGGAAGAACAAAAGAATGTCATTACTGCAGTGTGCTGAAAATAGATGGTACTTAATATGTTAAAATCTCAACTAATGTGTGAGACTAAAGCAAAAAAATGTTTATTTGGTACAAATCTATACTTTGACTAGTGCATCTACTAATATAACTTATGTAGATAGTTGATTGAACACCTTAAGTACATGGAACTTTGCATAGGACATGAGATTTTGTTCGTTTGTCCAGGTGATGCCCTGATGAATCCCAGAGTGATTTGATCAGTGAGTGGAAAAGTATTTGCAAAGTCCCCTTCGAGAAATCGTAAGAACGGGGGAAAACGCAACTTCCCCAAGTTGAATTCTTGATATTCTCACAAGCAGTGTGGACAACCAAAGCTATAGGCTGAGCCCCCAGTCTTGGGGTTTGTTCATATGAAACTTCGCCCCACAGGGGATAGGTCAAGCCTACTTAAAATTAAGCCTAAGAGTCACCCCCAAGAGAACCTCTTTTGTTGCTCAGATGTGGCCTCTCTCTCCAGCCAACACAGCAAGCATACTCACCACCCTCCCCCTGGCTACATAGGACATGACTCCCAGGGGTGTGGATCTTCCTGGCAACATGGGACAGAAATCCCAGATGAGCTGAGACCCAGCATCAAGGAATTGAGAAAACCTTCTCGACCAAAAGGGGGAAGAGGGAAATGAGACTAAGTGTCAATGGCTGAGAGCTTCCGAACAGAGTCGAGAGGTTATCCTGGAGGTTATTCTTATGCATTAAGTAGATATCACCTTGTTGTTCAAGATGTAGCAGAGAGGCTGGAGGGAACTGCCTGAAAATGTAGAGCTGTGTTCCAGTAGCCATGTTTCTTGATGATGATTGTATAATGATATAGCTTTCACAATGTGGCTGTGTGATTGTGAAAACCTTGTATCTGATGCTCCTTTTATCTACCTTGTCAACAGATGAGAGGAACATATGGAATAAAAATAAATAATAGGGGGAACAAATGTTAAAAGAGATTTAGTTTGAAATGCTAGTGATCAATGAAAGGGACCAGTAAGGGGTATGGCATGTAAAATTTTTTTTTTCTCTGTTTGTTATATTTTTCTGTTGTCTTTTTATTTCTTTTTCTGAATTGATGCTAATGTTCTGGGAAATGATCATGATGATGAATATGCAACTATGTGATGATATTGTGAATTGCTGAGTGTATGTGTTGGAAATGTTTGTGTCACTTGTAATTTTGTTTTAATTAATAAAAAAATTAAAAATAAATAAATAAATAAAAGAACATCAGCTATTTCCATCTCCCTACCTCATATTATTGACAGCCCCTAACAAAATGGAAAAGTTAGAATAAGCATAGCCCAAATTCCCCTAAAGAGTTGGAGAAATATCAAAGTAATGTTGGAATTATATAGAGAAGTTCAGATTTAACAAATGAGTATGAGGGCTGAATCTTTATACTGATATTTCTTTTATCCTTCTTACAAGCAGCTAGAAATAAAAACCTAAAGTCCTGTAATTATCACCCATACCAAACTCTGAAATCTGTTCTACCACTAATTGCTGTGATGTATTTGAAATTTATTGCTTTTATGGATATATGTTCTTTAAAGAGAAGGAAGAAGAAAACAGAGAAGATAGGATTTAACAAATGAGTGTTATTGCTGAATCACTATATTGACATTTCTGTTAGTCTCCAGTGTCTTGAGTAGCTAGAAGAAAAAACAAAAAATCATGGAACTATAACCCATAGCAAACTTTAAAATCTGTTCTATAACTACTTGTTAAAATGTACTTGGAAATTTATTGCTTTTTTGTATATATGTTATATTTTACCAAAAAAAGTTGAAAAAAATTTTTAAAATGCAATTAAAGAGTTGCATAAAAAAGTTCATATAAATATTTAAAGATTATATGAAATGCTTAAAAATGTAACAATGTTCTCACTGTATATATTATGTCCTAATACTGATCTGCATGAAATTAGACAACAGTATCATGTAATTAGTCATAGTTTTAGTTATTTATAAAATGTTGTATGCTGCAGCAACAGATTTTCTTGTCAGTTACCTTGTTTTACTCTGCTTCTCTAAAAGTGCATACAATCTGCTACAAGTCAGTGCTTCATCAACAAAATGAGACTTCAGAAGAAAAGGCAAATATATAAACTATGTTCTCCCTGTTAATTAGCATAACCCTGGTAAAAATGTAAATGTGAGATAGGAAAAATCTTTTGTTATGGTCTGTAGTAAATAACCATAATATAAGTTAATTGTCAATTTTTAAAAAAATTCTGGAAATAGTTTCATTTGGAAAATATTCATAAAAGAATTAGAGCCTAGACTATAAATAAGCTCTTGTAGCAGTCATATTTGTTCCTGGGCTTTCATTGTTATCTCTAAATTCTGAGATCCTTTGCTCTTTGTGTGTAACTTAGTAGCTTCCTAGAACGCCACTTGACACCTGAGACTCAGAGTTGGAATTCTCCAGCTCTAAAGGTGCTAAAGAAGCACATTAATAATAAAAAGACAACCCCATACAGCAATTGTTACATCCTCTCTAAAGTTTTAAATGGTTGTGCCCAACGATCTCACCAAATGGTGTCCATCCATCTAGAATGGCAGAAGAACAAAAACAACCAACCCCTCGATATCTGTAACCTAGAGTTAATCCAGAGCTGTCTAGAGCAGCAGATGGAACTGGGTGTGGGGCTAATGCCTTCAAAAGGGGTGAATTGATAAATAAAATCCAGTAAGCTTAACACGGAGGCACTCTTGCTAAGCCGCACATCAGCAAAACCAAAAAACCCAAACTAGTTTCTGCTTCTAATAAACGCCCAGTTTGCCCAGAAAACCAAACTTAAATACAGCCATCAGTTATCGCTAGCTAACTTGCTTCCCACCTTGTAAGACACCCCTAAGTGAAATGGACACTTAATGTCAGCCAATGAGAACATTTCCTCATATGCTTCTGCATTCACCCTATATGAGTTTCTCCCTTCAGTGGCTTTGGTGGAGCGCCCTCCTCTTTCTGAATAGGATACTGCCTGAGTCATGAATTGCTCAATAAAGCTGTGAGATCCTAATTGGTATGAAAAGTTTTTCTTTTATCAGTTCCCCCTAACCATGCACTCCAAGCTCATATTTTTCAGTCTCTATACTGAAAATTGGGAGAAGAAATGAACGTGGAATAGGAGAAAAGATAAAGTTGGCATAGTTCTGTGTTGAACCAGTACCAGCCTTCTGGAAGAGGGTTTGTGATTATCAGCACAAACAAGATAGTATTTTCATAAAATTACTAAAAAAGAAGTTCCCTCACATTTTTACTTTTGGCAGTTTATTCAATCCATTCACCTATTCACACTATGTATTCATATATACCACTGCCATACACACACACACATTCTTAAGAGAATTACTGAATAAAATTCCATTGCCATAAACAAGACGGCAATCAAGAGTCATCTGTATTGCATATATAATAAAATTTTTAATTCATGTTGCAAATTTATATACAAGCATAGCAGTGTTGTTGATCACACGACAAGGGGTGAGCCTTTAATAAATCAGAAGCAAAATGATCCACAAAGTGAGACTTACAGGGAAATAGGGAATGGACTGCCTTCAATGAACACTGTAGATAATTAAAAGTCACTTACCTGTGGACCTGAATTCCTAGAATTGAAGCTAGAAGCAACGATGGACTGCACTGTGGAGACTCAAGAGACTTACAATCACTTCCAACTTCAGCTTATATCCCTATAAAGCACTGAATAGAATTCAAACTTTTTAGAGAATTTATCTGCTTGCTCAAGGGTCAATGTCCGGAAGGCTAGCCTAAGCACAGTTCAGTGACATGGCAGGAACGGCGCTCAAAGCATAGCCCCAAACCCAGAGTGGACTTGGGAAACCTGTTGAGGGTGTCAACAGGCTTTGGAAAGTGCTGATTCACCTGGGCAGGAGAGGGGCCATCCCAGAGGAGGGCCCCCGGCAAGAGCGCTGCGTCTCCCCGCACGCCCCAGTCTTTGTACAGGTACCTCTCTTGAAAAGTTATTTAAAAACATCACAGAACAAGAAAATACATTTAAATTGTTTTCCTCGATTTAAAAGATTACTCGTGGAAAAATTCTTAGGTGGCAGACCCCTGATGTTTCCGACTCAACTCCAGAGTTTCCCTGGGGACAGATAACTTTTTAAAAATATGCCTGAAACCCTCCGGGCCTGGCTTCCCTTTGCCAGTGAGCGGGTCACGCTCGCGCGCTCTTTCCTCCGCACAGGGGGTCTGGTGAAGCTGCAGGAAGTGTCCCTGCCGCCGAGCTGGAATTGTCGCAGCTCCAGGCTGGAGAAGAATCTTACAGGGATGAATCAGTACGAGAGCTGGAGGAGCAGGATTCTAGATAAGCAACCGCACAGCAGGCTCCGCTGGCACCAACAGCTGAAACTAATGAAGAACCAGTCAGTAAAGTCAGAGTGGAAGTGAAAAGAAGGCAGGAAGGCTATGTCCAAACTGGGTCTTCAACAGGTCACTGGAGTTTAACTAGTCACTATTCGGAAATCTAAGTATTGCCTCTTTGTCATCACAAGTCAGATGTCTACAGAAACCCAGCTTCGGATACCTACATAGTTTGGGGGGAAGCCAAGATTAAGGATTTATATCAACAAGCACAACTAGCAACTGCTGATAAATTCAAAGTACAAGGTGAAGCTGTCTCCAATATTCAGGAAAACACACAGACTCCAGCTGTACAAAAGGAGAGGGAAGAGGAGGAGGCTGATGAAACAGGTGTGGAAGTTAAGGACGTGGAATTGGTCAAGTCGCAAGCAAATGTGTCGAGAGCTGAGGCAGTCCGAGCCCTGAAGAACAACAGTAATGATCGTGTAAATGCTATTATGGAATTAACACTGTGACCATCTGAAAATGAGGAATTTTTTTTTTTGGTGTTTCAAAAGAGTAAGCTACAGCTTGTTTTGAAATTTGTACTCTTTCTATCATTAATAAAATTATGATTTCTTGTGGATGAAAAAAATACATATATGCCTGAAACAGCCTTTTACTCAAAGCCCTGAGTGCACAGGTAACACACCCTGGCCTAAACCTCAGGCTCTGTTCACAGGTGCTCTCTGTGTGAGTATAGATTAATGATATTTAAACAATTTACATTTGTAGAAACCCAAGTTGGATAAATGCTGTGCTGGTTTGAAAGGATGTCTGGACCCTAGAAAAGCATGTTTTAATCAAAATCCCATTTCATAACGGCAGAATAATCCCTATTCAAAGGCCCAGGAAAATTCTGGGCTTCCAGAAACGGAGACCCCAGAGAATAGCTCCCTGTGTGAGAATTTAACCAAATGTGAAACCAGTCAGCCATTCCAGAGAAAGTCAGGATCGGACACGGAGTTATCCAGGAAGGATCTGTGGAAACTCCTTATGTCTGATGGACACAATCCAAGGCTACTGCATAGAAAGCCAACGAGAGTGCTGTGGGACCTGTATAAACAGCAGCTGCCAGTCTGGACTTGGGGGTTCAGAGAAGGGACACATTGGAGGAAAAATAACTTCAGAGGCAAAACCATGGAGGCTGAAGTCTGAAGTCAAGAAGCCTCAGACCAGGAGAGCGGACCCACCCAAGCTGGTGGAGAGGGTGATTTTGCCCCAAAGGCAGAGAGGATGGGCCTTCCACCTTGTTGCAGTGGAAGAGTCATACCGCCTCAGGCCTTGGAGAGGATGAAGCACATTCCTTGGGGTTTGGGGAGAGCCTGGCTGCCACCACATGGAGGAGTTGAGTGTGTGCCCCGGAGATGGAAGAGAGCCCAGGTGCGGCCCCGATGCTTGGAGAGGGTGGAGCAGAGAAAAAGGTGGTCTCCCCATTGTCCCCCAAGGTTGCATTCGAAGAGAGGCAGGCCTCTCCGTAGGCTTTTGGGAAGGGTGGGACTGCAGCTTTCAAAAGCCCTGAAGATAAATGACTCTCAGACTTTGAAATCTAATGGACTTTGCCCTGAGGTTTAAAAACTGTTTGAGTCCTGTGACCCCTGTATTCCTTCCTCCCTATGGAAATGTGTATATGTATCCTATGAATGTTCCTCCTTTGTATGTTGGCAGCAAATAACTTATGATGAGTTTTCAAAGGTCCAGAGCAAATGGAGAAAATTTTATCTTAGGACTGTCCATGCCTTTAACTAACTTTGATGAGGCTTGGTACTGATTTTAATCTTGTATTAATCTTGTATTTGAAATGTTACTGGAATGGTTTAACGTTCTCTGATATTGTTATGAAATTAATGTATTTTGTATATGGGGAAAATGTGTCTTTTTTAGGGTCCAGAGGGTGTAATGTGCTGGTTTGAAAGGATGTCTGGACCCTAGAAAAGCATGTTTTAATCAAAATCCCATTTCATAAAGGCAGAATAATCCCTATTCAATACTGTATGTCTGAAACTGTAATCAGATCCTCTCCCTGGATGATGTGATTTGGTCAAGAGTGGTTGTTAAACTGGATTAGGGGATGACATGCCTCCACCCATTTAGGTGGGTCTTGAAAAGTTTCTGGAGTCCTATAAAAGAGGAAACATTTTGGAGAAAGAGAGAGATTCAGAGACAGCAGAGCAGAATGACATAGCCATAAGAAGCAGAGTCCACCAGCCAGCAACCTTAGAGATGAAAAAGAAAAACACCTCCAGGGGAGCTTCATGAAATAGGAAGTCAGGAGAAGAAGGTAGCAGGTGAAGCCGTGTTTGCCATGTCCCCTTCTAGATGAGAGAGGAACCCTGACCATGTTCACCATGTGCCTTTCCAGATGAGAGAGAAACTCTGTGTTCGCCATGTGTCTTCTTACCTGAGAGAAACCCTGAACTTCATCAGCTTTCTCAAACCAAGGTATCTTTTCCTGGATGCCTTTGATTGGACATTTCTATAGACTTGTTGTAATTGGGACATTTTGTCAGCCTTAGAACTGTAAATTAAATTCCCCATGTTAAAAGCCATTCTGTTTCTGGTATATTACATTCTGGCAGCTAGCAAACTAGAACAAATGCACACAGATATCACACATCTCCCTACCTTTTCTTAATCATTCCATTTTTCTCGAAAGGCTCTTATTTGCTTGCTCTCACTGGTGCTCTCTCTCTCTCTCCCTGAGTCTCCCCTTTCCTGGCGGCACCTCATTATGGCCATCAGTGATGAGTCATAACAGCAAACATAAAAGTTCCTTCTGGATGTGTTACTGGACAAAAGGCAGTGGATTGTCTGCCTCCTGGGCTGAATGACCTGAGACACTGCAGTTTCAAAGAGAGACAGAGTTTATTGCTAGGCATGAAGTAGGAGAGCAGATGATCTATCAACCCAAAATCCGTCTCCCCAAACTGCAGAGTTCTGATAGTTTTATAGTATCAGAAGATGGGCAGGTTTTAGGCTAATGAGCACAACAGCTCCATATAATGTAATTAGAGGTGATCTAAATATTGAGCATGTACAGGTTGATTACATGTTTAGTCACAGAACATACGTAAGAAAATAGTGGATGATGGGAGTGATTTTAGTATTATAATGAGGTATAGGTCACTTATAGATTAAAGTTTAAGCTATTGCGCATGTCAAATGGGTGCATTTTGGTTAAATCCAGCTTCAATATCAAGAAAACTTTGGAATTGGGGTGAGCTCCAAGGCCCTTCAATAATAAACATTAGGGGCTGTCTTTAGTGATCACAAGATTCCAAAGTCAAAAAACTGGATAAATGGGCACAAGTGAGGGTCAGTCACAAACTTTTTACAATCCCAAGAGCACAAGATAAAGGCTATACAATCGTTATCAGAGATCAAGGCTGTTGTATTGCAATTCAAAGATTTCATGTAAATACCTGAAATATATATTTCTACTCCAATACATTTATATATATATATATACACACACACACATATATACACACACACACATATATATACACACACACATTCCAATATACCAGAAAGCAAAAGGGAATATCTATAAATGATTCAGCAACCATAATAATCCCTTAAATTCTAACTTCTCAGTTACATATGCCTGGCCCAAGTGGAGAGTTTTACTTCTGTCACCTCATCTGGTCTTCTCGACAACCCTAGGAATTAAGTGCTATCATCATCATTCCCATTTTACAATTGAGGAAACTGAGGTACAGAGAGGTTAAATAATCCACCTAAATTCATACTGCTGCTGGTGTACCCTGGATTGAAATCCAGGCAGCTAAATTTTCTGTATCACATAATTTAATTCAACTTGTTTGAATAAATCATTTAAACAACCTAAACACAGGGAGCCCAGAATGGGAATGAGGGCTTATAATTCTGCATAGCTTAATGTAATGCTTGGATACATTCCAGATCATATTGAGCAGATAATTAAAAAGTATTGGCGGGGGGGCGGGCCACGGTGGCTCAGCAGGCAGGAATGCTTGCCTGCGATGCCGGAGGACCCGGGTTCGATTCCCGGTGCCTGCCCCTGTGAAAAAAAAAAAAGCATTGGCTGGGGTGCAAGGGTAGTTCAGTAGTAGAATTCTTGCCTGCCATGAGGAGGTCCAGGTTCGATTCCGGTCCATGCACTTCCCAAAACACAAGCAAACAAGCAGAACAAAGAAACAAAAAGCAAACAAACAAAAAAATCCAACAAATGGTGCTGCAATAACAGGATACTCACATGGAAGAATAGTGAAATGTGACCCTGCCATCAGCATACAAAACAAAACAAAAATGTATTGGCAAAGTCCCTTGAGGGATGGGAGAAAAAATATGAACTATTAAGCTTTACCACTGGGGAAATCCCCTGATACTGTCTTAAATATTAAGGACGCCTAAGTCAATAGGCCAAGCCTTTGATCTTGAGGCTTAATTTTGTGAAGCTTATTTCTATAGCGGAGAATCTAAGCCTACCTATAGTTATACCTAAGAGTTACTTCCAGAAAACCTCTTTTGTTGTTCAGATGTGGTCTCTCCCTCACTAAGCCTAACTCTGCAAGGAAAATCATTGCCCTCCCCCCAGGTGGGACATGACATCCAGGGTGAAAATCTCCCTGGCAACGTGGGACATGACCCCCAGGGATGAACCTGGTCCTGGCACATGGGATTGACAACACTTTCCTGACCAAAAGTGGGAGAAGAAGTGTTACAAAATAAGGTATCAATGGCCAAGAGGGTTCAAATACAGTTGAGAGGCTATTCTGGAGGCTACTCTTAGGCAAGCTTTAGCAAGATATTGTTAATTACCATGGTTTGCCAAATCCCAACCAAAACCATTCCTGCCAACCCTAAAGAATACCTAGGGCTCTATATGAGATTCTACAAAAGTTTCATGTACTAAGATTACTTTCCAGAAACCTACAACCTCCAAATGAGCTCCCAGGCCAGATAAGTCCTGAAACTCAGAAGGGTCAGCCTCACAAGAATATCAACTAGTTCCATCCTCCATCCCATATTATCAGCAACACTTTACAACATGAAAAATTTAGAAATGCCCCAAAAGATTGGGAGAAGGATCAAACGAGAAGGACTATTTCTTTTAGTCCCCATTGTCTTTGAATAGCTAGAAGAAAAAGCCTAAAATTGTGGAACAGTAACCCATACCAAACTCTGAAATCTATTCTATAACTACTTGTTGCAATGTGCTTTGAAATGTATTGCCTTTTTGTGTGTATATTTCTTAATAAAAAACATTTAAAACAACTATACTATAGTAAATGTAAAAAAAAAAAAAACAGCATAGCAGAAAGCATGTAGTGTATGATGCTAATAACATACCAAAATGGTGTTATTGGTTGTTTCTAGATAATAGGATTCCATATGAATTTCATTTCTTCTTTATGCCTTTGTAGATTGTATAAAGTTTTAGAATGAATATTATACTTTTATCCTCAACAGTGGTTTTATTTTTTATAAAGCTGTGTATTAATATACATATAAGTACATTATATTTCTAATTTTTGTATATTTTATATGCACTAAAATTAGTATATCCTAATTTTTATGTAGATATTTAAAACTAGAAGAAAATACATTAAAATATTAAGTGGTTATTTGTAGGTTATAAAAGTTTGAATGTGGGTGATTTCTATTTTCTTCTCTGTGCTTTTCTGCATTTTCTAAATTGTATAAGAACAAGCTATTGTTGTAATATAAAATTTTTTGAATAAAATAATGAAGTGTATGACACAAAGTTATGTTTAGAAGAGCACTTAAGATACTAACAATGATTTTTTAAAAAATATATCTAGAGATTCTTGGTGTTTTCCAAATATCAGCTATGGTCCAGTCATACTTTTCTGCCCTGAATGAAGGTTCTGAGTTCTGCAGAAAGGATCTGGACATGAGAGGCAAAGCTGCTGTGCCTTTAGAAGCTTTTTGTCTGTGATTCTGGTTTATCTGCTCCCAGATCAGCTTAGTAAGGTGGCCCCTGAGGCTCAGGCGCAGTGGTCTGGACCAATGGTCCTGAATAAGAAGTTAGCCCTACCCAGTCCAGACTTCTACCCTGGGGTCCACTTCTCCCCAAAACCTAATCTAAAGAATCACTGGCCTCTCCTTTGGCTCAGTGCTCAGTTGACAGTCTGTCCCATGCCTTGTCATGTCTGGCCTCGCTCCCAGAGCTCCCCCAGGCCCCACTTGTATGACCATTTAAAATAAAACACTGGAAACATAACACTTTATTATGGTCTTCAAATCAGGCTTTTTTTTTTTTTTTTTTTTTTTAACATGGGCAGGCACCAGAAATCAAACCCGGGTACTCGGGCATGGCAAGCAAGCATTCTTACCTGCTGAGCCACCGTGGCCCGCCCCAGGCTTATTTTGCAGCACTCTTGGGCACAAAACTTAAAAGTAGTCAGTTTATTGATCACAAGGCGTTTTTACATATTTTATGCACCACCTGTAGAAATAACACCACCAAATAAGACTGCTTAATCAGTCTTAGATTTACTTTACAATTATCTACATGAAATACATTAATTTCCACAACTACTTATCTTCCTCAGTAATCAGTAATTTTTCATTATTTCTGTTTTTGTTTCCCTCTCTAATGAGGAAAACCAGCACAAAAATATGGATTTAATCCTGAACAAAATTTTTCTCATATTTTTGAGTGTAGTAGTTCAGGCATTTCCCTGAAGGCTCGTCATTGGGCATAAAATTATAAAAATTATGAGGGAACATCAGTCATTGGAGAATGGAGAACAAATGGTGAACTAAATAGAGAAAAAAGACAGCAGAGAGAATCCCGCTACAGTACAAAATTCATTAATAAATGGTTGTACCTATGGTCAGTCATTTCACCTGTTAATAGAAAGGCGCAAGGCCATCTGAGGTTTTGTACTGATTGAACTTTCACTGCTGTGCTTTATCCAGGACCTATCCCTTCCTAAAATGAAGAATCATTTTTGGAAACCATTCCTCTGTTGGGTGGTAAGAGATGCGTGGTTGTTAATAGTCAAGCATAGGTCACCAGGAGCTATGCCAAGAGGTTATAAAAGATTTATGGGTGGTGTGCACTACTCCCTAGCTTGCAGCAGAGCTGTTCATTCTTAATATGACGTACCTTGGCAATAAGGAAGAGTTTTACCAAATTAGTCAGACATATTTTAGGGCAGCAATCCAGCAGCCCCGTAAAATCAAGATGCAGTTCTCTACATATGCTTCTTCAATCCAGATGGAGGTTGGTAACCAAATACATAGAAAACAAATGAAGGCAGACACATTATTTTTATTGCTATGCTGCAAATAGCTACTCAGAGCTCCCCAGGCTCACCCTTACTAAATCTGGTGACTCCTTAAGATAGCCAGAACATTAGCTTGAAAACCACTGCTCTAAAGTGGTGAGCTACCCAGACCTAATTCACAAATTCATTGTTTCTCATTGTCCCTTGTGTGTAGGCACACATCTGAGATTGTTACAATTTTAAATAACAGTGATTAGTGATTAAAAATATTTGTTTATGGGAGCCCTGATCATGACCACCAAACATCAAAACAATAGAGGACAAAATAAAGGATTTGCCCCCATATTCAACTTGCAATTGACTCTAATAGAGATGCTGGAGTGGCTGTCATGGTACTCAGGACCTTCCTTTAGTTTAGTCCAGGGATTTCAGTGGACCCATTGTCAGAGTCCACAGTTATCTCTCTCAGGGATTTTTACCTTTAGACTGCAACCCATCCTACAGGAGTTGATTTTCCACAACCACAAAGGATTCTTTATTGGGTTTCAAAAGATTATTGCCTACATTCGCAGGGAGTCATTTCAAGACCTTGCATATTGCTGTAGTCATATACAAATGGCAGCCCTTAGTTCTACTTTTCTTCTGAACTATTGCATCTTTATATTTAATATACATGAATACTTGTGTGTATACATGTCTGCGTGTGTGTGTGTGTATGTATAGTATGTATATAAAAGCCAAGCAGAAGCAAAACTCACAACACATTATTTCTAAGCCCTAGTAATTCCCTTCTAAGTCAGCCTCAAAGGATTCATCTTTCCCCTTCTTTGCTACATAATGCTTACAAAACAATGCTTACCATTATAAATTCCATAACCACATCCTCAACAGTAGCATCTTATACTTGCCAGACTCCAGGCTAGTGCTTTATATATATTAACTTATTTAACATATTTAATCTCTGGAAGGTAGTGATTTGTCTCACCAGTTTATAAGAAAACAGATATTCAGAGACATTAAATAATTTACTTGTCCAAAGTTACACACATGATCATCTGATTTAGGGTCAAGTGTATTGGGCTTCAAACTCATACCCTTTCCACAAAAGGTTTCTCCTTAAAGATCTTTACCAACTGCCTAAGTATGCCTTGTCTGACCATCACCGTTGGATGTTAGTAGCTTCTTCCTTGCTAACTGTGCCAGTTTGAATCTGTAATGTACCCTAGAAAAGCCAAGTCCTTTAATCCTCACTCAATAATGATGGGTGGGATCTTGTTTATTGTTTCCATAGAGATGTGACCCACCCAATTGTGGGTGGTAACTTTTGATTAAATGGTTTCCATGGAGATGCATTTTCACCTATTCAAGGTGGAATTGTTTACTGGAGCCCTTTAAGAGGGAGCCATTTTGGGGAAAGCTTTAGAATCAACAGAACCTACACATCCAGAGACCTTTGGAGATGCATAGAGAAAATACCCCAGAGAAGCCTTTAAAGAAGCAGGAAAAAATGCTAACAGATGTCTCCACACGCCTTTCCAGTTAAGAAAGAAACCCAAAATGTCATCAGCCTTCTTGAGCCAGCGTATCATTTTCTGGATGCCTTAGTTTGGACATTTTTATAACTTTGCCTTACTTTGAACATTTTCATGGCCTTAGAACTGTAAACTTTCAACTTAATACACTCCATTTTTAAATGCTGTTCTGTTTCTGGTATATCTCATTCCAGCAGCTCATGAACCAAAACAGATTTTGGTACCAGAAATGGGGTGCTGCTGTAGTTTGCAAATACCAAACATGTTGGAATGATTTTTTTTTTTAATGGATAAAAGGAATATTCTGGAAGAGTTGTGAGGAGCTTGATAGAGAAGTTCTATAATGCTTTGAAGTGACAGTTGGTAGAAATGTGGACTTTTGGTAAGGCCCTAGATAGAAATGATGCAAGCATTTTTGCAAACTGGAAGGAAGGTGACCCTTGTTGTAAAATGACAGATAATCTAGCAAAATTGCCTATTGTTTTGAATGGACAGCAGGATTTAAAAGTCATGAACTTGGATATTTAGCAGAAGAGATTTTCAAATTAAATGTGGAAAGTGTGGCCTGGTTTCTCTTTGCAGCCTATAGTGAAATGTGACAGGAAAGAGATAAACTGAGAACTAAAATCTTGGATATAAAGGAAACAGAAATTGATGTTCTGCAAAATTCTGGGCTTCTAAAAAGGGAGAAAACAGAGAATAGTACTCCATGTGAGGATTTAACCAGAGAACCAGCCAGTCATTTCAGAAAACTCCAGGATTGGAGATGGAGTAATCCAGGAAGAATTTGTGGAAAGTCCTATTGTTTGATGGTTATGATCCCTGTCTATTACATAGAAACCAACAAGAGTGCTATGGGATCTTTATAAATAGAACTCCTGCCAGTCTGGACTAAAAGGGAGGAAAAGAGACAAATTGAAGGAAAAATAATTTCAGCGGCAGAACCATGGAAGCTATAGTCTAAAACCAAGAAACCTTGGACCAGGAGAGAGCACTTGGAGAGAATGAGTTTGCTCCAAAGGCAGAAGGTGGGCTTTCCAATGTGCTGTTCAGGAAAAGTTGTACCCCAGGCCTTGGAGACAGTGGAGCACATTTCTTGGGGTTAGGGAGAACCTGACTGCCATCACATTCTTCTGGAGGGGCTAAGCATGTGCTTGCGAGATGACAGAGAGCCTGGGTGTGTCCCCAATGTTTGGAGAGGGTGAAGCTGAGAAAAAGGGGTCACCCCAATGCCCCCCAAGTTTGCATTTGGAGAGAGCCAGGCCACTACAGAGGTCCTTGGAAAGGGTGGGACTGCTGCTTTCTAAAGCTCTGAGGATAAATGACTCTCAGACTTTGAAATCTAATGGCGTATGCCCTGCAGGTTTTCAGAACTGTTTGGGTCTGATGACCCCTGTGTTCCTTCCAATTTCTCCCTGTGGAAATTGGAAATAGCTATCCTATCACTGTTCCTCCTTTGTACATTGGCAGCAGATAACTTATTCTGAGTTCAATAGGTCCACAGCCAGAAAAAAATTTTGCCTTATGTAGACCATGCCTGTAGCTAATTTTGATAAGATTTTGTGTTATTTCTGACTTTGTGTTGTATTTGTGTTCTTACTGAAATTGTTTAAGGCTTTGTGATATTGTAATGGAATGAAGGTATTTTGCATTTGGAAAGAACATGTCTTTTTGGGGTCCAAAGAATAGAATGTGCAGTTTGAGTCTGTTGTATACCCCAGAATGGCCAAGTTCTTTAATCCTCATTCAACATTGCTGGGTGGGATCTTTTTATTGTTTCCATGGAGACATGACCCACTCAATTGTGGGTGGTAACTTTTGATTAGGTGGTTTCCATGGAGATGTGTCTCTACCCATTCAAGATGGGGTTGTTTACTGGAGCCTTTTAAGAGAGAACCATTTTGGAAAACGATTTAGAGCCAACAGAGCCCACACAGCCAGAGACCTTTGGAGATGCATAAAGAAAATGCCACTGAACAAGCCTGGACAGAAAGCTAGTAGATGTCACCATGTGCCTTTCCAGCTGATAGAGAAACCCTGGACGTCATCGGCCTTCTAGAGGCAAGGTTTCTTTTACTGGGTGCGTTACTTTGGACATTTTTATAGCTTTGCCTTAATTTGGATATTTTCATGGCCTTAGAACTATAAACTAGCAACTTAATAAATTCCATTTTTAAAACCATTCCATTGCTGGTAAATTGCATTCCAGTAGCTTAACAAACTAAAACACTAACAAAACCCTAATTTTGTGTAGATTTAGGGAAGAGATACATGCTCAGGGAAAGTGGGTTCCAGGACCAGACCTAAATGCAAAGTCTAAACCAGGTGTGTTCATCTCATGCCCCTTGAATGGAGTTAGACATGTGACCCAGTTCTGTTCAGTGAAATGTAAAGAGAAAATCTTACATTTTTTTCTGCTGTGGTTCTGGGGAATATTTTCTTTCTGGTGAAAAAAAAGAGAGCTTTAACAGGAGAAGGTCTTTTGCCCTTATCCCTTCTATTTGTTTCAACATTCTTGTGTGAAAATGTGATGCCAGGAGGTACAGCAGCCATCTTGTGAACAAGGGTGTGACGTCAAACAATGAGAAGCCACATACTGAGGAAGGCAGGTTAAAAATATAGAAAGAAATTTGTCCTTAATGATATGTTGAATCACTGAGCCAACCCTGAAAACAAATACTTCCAGACTTTGTTATGTAAAATAATTGCCTTTGTTACTTAAGCCTCTATTAGCAGGATATTCTGTCATATGCAATTGAGTATATGCTGGTACACCTTACATTCCCAGATAGTTCCAGAAATTAAATTGCATCATTACTTTCCAAGGAGGTACAGGCAAATACACACACATACATAGTTTTAAAACATTTTGGAGAATTGATCATAAGGAATTTGAAGAATAACAAGAAAATGAGTAAAGAAAGATGTAAGCAACAATCCAACTAGGTGACTATTCAATGACTCATCTCAAATTTTCATTCCAATTACTTCTATGGCTTCTCTGAGTGATTCTCTTAACTCGGTGATTATTGACTTCCCTTTCCTCCTTCATATGAATTCCTGATGTGTCACTGTCAATTAAAATCACTGTTGGGCGGGTCACAGTGACTCAGCAGGCAGAGTTCTCACCTGCCATGCCAGAGACCTAGGTTCGATTCCTAGTTCCTGCCCATGAAAATTAAAAAAAAAAAAAAGAAAGAAATCACTATTAAAACACTAAGCTTTTCTCTCCTCCATGCCTTTATTTCCTGTATTTCTTTATTATTATCAGTCTTCTAATATATCCATGTCTTCTTCATGTGCAAAACCCAATTATCGTTTTTTATATCTCTTATGATATTCTGAATTCCAAACAAAAATCACATTAGAATTTTTCATTTTATAATAAGGGTAAAAATAATAGCAATGTTAAGTTTGCACATTCTTCCTCATAATCTCCAGTGTTGTTTCCCAATCATCACCTTTAAGTCTCTAAGCCCCTAACCTCTTCTATCTTCCTACCCTGAGAAACCACTTCCTCTTTTCTTTACACTCCCACTGGATTTGCATTGATTATTTTCCCTTGCAAGGGCTTGCAAATGTGTTTGTTGACTGCAGTTGTCAGATTTTATCTTAACTCCAGTGTCCTTTGCTCTCATTTTTATTTCATTCACATCATCTTAACATTTCTGAATTTCTCCTACAAAACCATGGCCTTTTTTTCCTTTCTTTTATTTTGGGGGGGGTGCATGGTCTGGGAATCGAACCCAGGTCTCCCACATGAAAGGCAGACATTCTAACCACTGAACTACCCATGCTCCTGTCCAAAGCCATTGGCTTTTGAACTTAGACAATCCATTGGATTTTTTTTTTTTAACATGGGCAGGCGCCAGGAATCGAACCCGGGTCCTCGGGCATGGCAGGCAAGCATTCTTACCTGCTGAGCCACTGTGGCCCGCCCAATCCATTGGATTTTGATTCTCTCCTTTTACATTGGCAATTCCTGGTTCTCCTCAAGCTTATAGAAAAAGAGTCCTCTTTTGCCCTTGACTTGTCTTGCCATTTAGTTCCTCCAACCCAAAGCACAGCCTTTGGCCAAAGCAGCCCACATTCCTGACCCAAATTAGGGAGTGAAGAATAACAGAAAATAAGAGTTCACTCCTATTACTGAGATGTGGGCAGATGCCCAGGACACACTTAGATGCTTGTTACCTCTTGGGCAGGATCAGAATAAGACTGCTTCTGTACCCTATACCTGGTCCACTTAATTTTTCATTTACTCATTCAGTAAGTGTTTATTAATCAATGATTATGAGCTTGGCATCTTGCTAGATACTGGGACAGATGTGATGAGCAAAACTATCATGGGGTCTCTGGAAGCTTACAGTCCAAAGAAGAATCAATAATAATAAATAATCATAAGAATAACCATAGAAATTATGATAAAGGTGATAAATACTATTAGGGAAAAGTTCAAGAGGCTATAGGAGAATAGAACAGTGGGATCTAAGTTAGGTATTTAGAGAAGACTGGCCTAAGGAAGTAACAGTTAAGCCGATGCTGAGGGATGAGTAGGATTGACCAGGAAAAGGGTGGGAAGAAGAGTGCAGCAGCCAAGGGAAGTGTAATAAGAATAGGAGAGGTTATGTGGGCTGTGGCTGGACTGGGGGCAGAAGGCAGATCATGCAGGAGCTTGTGAGCCACACTTATGATGGGTTTTTGACTCAGCAAAAGAGTAATGTGATCTTATTTGCATTTTGGAAAGTTCTCTCTAATTGCAGGGCAGATTGGTGTGGGGGTGGAGGGGCAAGCTTGGAAGCAGGGAGATAGATGAAGGCAATTGGAGTAGTCTGGGCAAAATATGATGTGGTGGCTTCTCTTATGGTACTGGTAGTAGAGTTTGCAAGAAATGGCCACTTTCAAGAAATATATAGATAAGACATAAAGTTAATAGGATTTGGGGGTTAAGAGAAATGTGCAGACAAGGATGACCCCCAAAACTCCTTGAATATATAACTATTTAGATAAAAAGCCATTTAGTAAGATGGGGAAGAACTAGGGAGAAAACTAATTGCAAGAGAAAAAAACAAGTGTTCAGTTTTTAATATGTTTACTTTGAGATATTGTATGATATTTAAGTGGAAAGGTCAAGTAGCAATTGTGCTGGATTTCAGCAAGGAAGTTTGGACTAGAGGTATTAATTTTGGAGTCATTGAATATCTATAGGATTTAAGGGCTTGGGAGAATATAGAATCCCCTAGAAAAGTATAGAATGAGAGGAAAGCTTAGTATTGATTACTGAAGGATCCCATCACTTAAGGCAAGCCAAAGAAGGGGGAATTGGCAAAGGAGATTTAGTACTGGCTTCTAGAAAAGTAGAATTTAAAAACAGGAGAGCTCTAGTAGCAGTGGATTGTGGAGACAGTTCTTCAGGTATTCCATCTGTTCAGCATGTCAGAGATCCACAAATCATCAAAGAAGAAAGTAAGCTAGACTGTAGAAGTTAAATTACTAGTATTTGGATCAATCTGTACCCAATTGAAGATATACAAAGGGGATTCAAACAGCATCCTAGTAAACAGAAAGTGCGTCTAAAGTAAATGTGTATGCTTTATCCTATTGGTAGTTATTTCTAAATTGATCACTTCTACTGTTTAAAGGAATAAAAGAAAAACATGATGCTGACACACACAATGCTTAAAGATGAAAAGGAAACATCATCTTTACAATTGAGGCAAACAGACCTGAATGTGACTTACTATAGAATCCACACATCCAAAACTTCAGAAAACTCTTTGGTGACCTGAATACAAAGCAAGAAGACATAGATCAAGTGAAATGGAAGTAAAAGGCATGAAGAGAGAAAACAATTGCATGAAAAGCTACATAACAGAATGAGGTAAAAAAGGAGAACAGGAAACTAAAAATACATTATTAGATTTGAAATCTTCATTATAAATAGTAAATAGCAAAGCCAACAATATAGGAAATGGAATTAGTGACATAGTAGGAAAATGTGAAAATTCTTCCAGACTGTAGAGGAAGAAAACAAAAATATGGAAATGATGAAAGAGAGCTTATAAATATAAATTACAGAAAATGGAAACTCCATATAAGAACCATAAGGCTGGGTAGGCCACGGTGGCTCAGCAGGCAGGAATGCTTGCCTGCGATGCCAGAGGACCCATGTTTGATTCCCGGTGCCTGGCCATGTGAAAAAAAAAAAAAGAACCATAAGGCTGCCTGAGGAATAAGCAAATCCAATAAAACTGAAGCAATTATCAACGAAATATGTTAACTTCCTGAGTTGAGAAATTCCCAAGTATAAAGATTGAAGGTCATCCAGGAACAGGATGATAACTGGTTAGTTCCTGGCAAAATTTCAAATTCCAAGGACAAAGGAAAAAAAACGTCCTGAAAGTATATACACAAAAATTTAACTTTCAGACAGTCATTGAGTACTTGCGGTAGTTTGGAGCTGTTATGGACCCCAGAAAAGGCCATGTTCTTTTAATACATCCCTGTGGGTGCAGATCTTCTGATTAGGTTGCCTCAATTGAGATGTTACACAGCACATTGAAGGTAGGTCTTAATCCTTTCCTGGAGTTCTTTATGAAAAGATAAAAGACAGAAAATTTGAGAAAGCTTGGAAAGAGAGACAACCTGGAGAGAAAGCTCACAGAAAGAAACACCCCTGAGATGCTAAGAAAGAACCCACCGATGCTCAGAGAGAACAGGAGCTGAAAGCAAGGAAACCCAGGAGCAAAGAACTAGCAGGCACCAGCCATGTGCCTTGCTATCTGACAGAGGAACCCCATATGCCAGCAGCCTTTCTTCAGAGAAGGTATCGTCCTGTTAATGCCTCAGTTGGGACATTCTCATGGCCTTAGAACTGTAAATTTGTAAATTAATAAATCCCCATTGTAAAAGCAACCCATTTCTGGCATATTGCACTCCAGCAGCTTTAGCAGACTAAATAAGATCTCATATTTGATGATCATTTAAAAATATTGCAAGTGCTGTATGTTGAGGCCAAGATAGTTATGATTAAACAGTTTTTCAACTCTTTACACATGTAGAACACTGTCTTTGCTCAGGGAATCACTGGCCATGTGCTTTCTTAATATTCTGACACACAACAGAACTGCCTACAGCAGTGTAAATGAGGGTTCTTACTACCAAGGAAATTTGAGGAATGATTTTTTGTATCTTTAAAATACATATTAATTGATCTAATAATTAGAAAAGACTAATAAGACACTCACTAGAAGATATAATCAGTTATCAAGCTCTCTCAGTGTCATATTCCCTATTGAAATTGCCAATGACTGTATAATAACCATGCATACAAATAAGCACCTGCCACACAGGTAGGTCTCAGTTAGCTTTTGCTGTATAACACAGCACCCCAAAACTTAATGGCCTGAGGGCAGTGTGATGGTGGCTCAGTGGCAGAGTTCTTGTCTGCCATGCCGGAGACCTGGGTTCGATTCCTGTTGCCTGCCCATGAAAAAAAAAATACTCAATGGCTTAAAACAATGACCATTTTATCTGCTCGCAATTTTGGGAGTTAACAATTTCCCTGGGCTCAGCTGGTTAGTTCTTCTGTTGGTCTCTCTAGGGACCACATGCATGGCTGCAGTCATGTGGCAATTCAACTGGCCTAGATGGTCTGAGATGGTCCCTAACACATGTTGGTCAGTTGGTGCTAGCCCTGGCTATCCCACAGGTTTTCAGTAACCTAGCCCAGACTTCTTTATATGGTGCAGCATCCCAAGAGGGCAAGTCATAAGTTTTGTAAAGACTCTGCTTGGATCATGTCTGTGGGTGACCCATTGTCAAAAGCAAGTCATATGGCCAAACCCAGAGTCAATGTGGGAAAGAACTACCCACAAAGGCATGGATATAGGAACTCTTGTCCATTGCTGAAACTACCCATCATTAGCTGTGACCACAGATACATGTTTAAATGGTACAATTATAAAGAATTCATGCTAAGGAAGCATTCAGGTGTATGCAAAGATGTTTATATTAAAATGTTCTTCAAAACATTAGCCATAATAATAAAAAATTAGAAACTACAGAAATGCTCAGTTATTGGATGCCAGCCAAATAAGCCCATTTCATGAACTACAACACAATTTAAAAAGAAATTCCTGAATAGAAGAGTATTTTTTAATATCATAAAGTGTTTGAGATAAGTTTACAGTATTTTTTTAGAAAACAGCCTTAAAACATATTTTTATAAAAAATAAATACATATGGAGAAACACTTTCATGACAGAAAAAAAAAAACTAAAAGGGCAACCTAAAATTTAATGATGATTTAAACAATATGGACTCTGAAGTAAGAAAATCCTTGGTCAGAAGAGCAAAATAAATTTGATCTAATTATTCAACCTCTCTGAGTCTCAATTTTCTCAACTATAAATTAGAGTAGGAACAAGAGGATAGGGCATTGTGATAATAGTAATTGTAGAGTAGTGCTTGGGGAACAAGATATAAATTTGTTCATATTCCTCTGATTTGTTAGGTATGAATTAATTTGTCTTCCTAATTATTTTAAATTAATAACAAAACTAACTAACAGGAACTGCTAGCTAACTAACAGGAACTGCAAAGAAACATTTCTTGGGAGTATTGGCCAGGGGATTTTTGCGGTTAAAAAATCCTTCATACAAAGGGAACTGAGCTGGGACAGGATTTATTCTGTCTGGGCATGTGGTCCTTAGCGACATCCTACAGCCGCTGTTCAGCAAAGCGTAGGCTCTCCTCTCTCAGAGAGGAGGAGGAAAACAAGCAGACAAACAAAAAACGCTTCCAAGCTGTCAGCCCCTTTACAAGTGCATTGTAAAGACAAAGTGCAAAATTCACGTGGAACATTTATATAAAACTCCTAGCATCACACGGAGAGCCTCTCCCGGCAGGGAAATGAAACATTGTCAGGCCAGAGCCGCTTCACCACAGGGGATTTTCTGTGCCTACAGCCAAATAATTCTCAATAGGGTATTTATAATGATGTGTCTTTATTTTTGGTAGGTTTCATTAGTACTAGCATTTCTGGGATGTCATTTTTTTTTTTTTTGCTTCAGTTAGTTTATAGGAGGTTTTCTTTCTAACTTATAATTCCCATTTTTAAATAAATAGCCACCAAAAAGTCAAGTTTACTTGAGTGTATTCCAGCAGGACAAAAACATTATATTCAGAAAAGCAGCAAGGCTAGCAGTATTTCATGAATTTCAGTAAATATTATACCGTCTTGCAAACTAAATGAAGTCCAGTGCATCCAGATGATAAATATATTTAGTTTTAAAACCTTCAGCTGTTACAGAGACTGCAAGCCTGTTGAAGGCCAAGTTTGTGTTCCTTATTAGTTGCGTATCCCGTAATATCTGGGAAAGTACCTTGTGCAAGAAAGCACCTGGGGCCTCAATGGCTTTGTGGTTAATATCCAAGACACTTGACTTAATATTTGGACACTTCTGCCTTGCCAATAGAGGCTCACTTCCATAACCACAGGGAAAGGATTTAATGCCTTTTATAAAATAGTTATAAGTTATCATACTTTTTTAACATTATAATGGCAATGGAGCAGGGAAATTTTGAATGCACATTTAAATGTATAAAAAGCTGACAGCAAATCTACACCTTCCATTGGATGGGTAGATCATTCTTAACGAGATATTCATCCCAGGGCATGAGACCTGCAGCTAATCTCAGTGTGTCCCTCTCTTCCTTTATAATGCTTTAATTCAGTTTTGAGCTTTAATTCAGGAGACTTTGATTCAAAAAAATAAAATATCAAGGATATTCTTTCTTTTTTATTTACTTAATTTCTTTTAAAAATACACACAGGGTAAAATTTCACGCAAATAAAAATGAGTGGTCATATTACATTTTAAACATCTTGTAACAGAGCATTTCAAACATACATAAAATAGTATAAACACCCATATACCCATCACTAGTCACAGATTATTCCACAAACAATCCTACCCCATCCACGTCTTCTTCCACTCATCATTCCCTCATGTGATTTTGGAACAATTCTCAGACATCATATTACTTCATTCATGAACATTTCAATAATTAACCTAAAAGATAAGGACTCTGTTTTTTGGTATCCATAATACCATTATCACACCTAAAAACTTAATAATGACTTAAAATCATTAAGTATCCAGTATTTAAATTTCCAATCATCCCATAGAAGTTATCACCATGCATTTCTTGTGGTTGTTTTAACATTTGTTCCTTTGAATCAGGATCCAAATAAGGTCCTCATATTATAATTGGCTATTCTATCTTTTAAATCTTCTTTAATCTATAGGTTCCCTCTCCATCTTTTTTTTCTTGTGATTTATTGATATTGAAAAAATCAATTATTTGTCCTTTGAATTCCCCCCAAGCCCCATTTTCTGAATTGCTGTTTACTTCCCTATGGTGCTGTTTATGGTATAATTTTAATGTTTCCCCACCCTCTGCATTTCCTACAAGTTGGTAATTGAATCTAAAGGCTTGATTAGAGTCTGGTTTGCTTTGTCTTGTTTTATTTTGCAAGACTTTTTCCAGATGTTGAATTGGATCATATCTTCCACGCGGTCTTTTTTGTATCTTTTCCTTTCTCACGTCCCTCATTCTCTCCTTTGCTTCACCTATACCACATATCTATAAGTAACCCATATTAATAACCTAGAGTAAATCCCTCCACCTTTTTCCATGTTCACTTAAAGATCTCTACGCAGGTATACACATATAGAGATTCCCTGTTAGTTTTACAAAAATGAGATGACAGAAAGCCTTCTAACCTAAGTGATAAAGCTCTAATTTGTTTTTTTTTGATGGCTCCAAAATAATAGTCTGTGGATTGGATATACTATGATTTACTCAGCCATTCCGCTACTTGTGGGCATTTGCTTTACTCCCAATTATTTTTAAAATATCCTATTCATACATACTGATGGACAGACTTATTTCTATAGGATCGAATCCCAGGAGTGGGTATGCTGGATCAAAGGGCAATATGTATTTTTTAATAGATGTTTCTGCAAAACTTTCAAAAATGGCTGTAGCAATTCACATATCACCCAGTGAAGGCTATCATTCTTTTTTTTTTTTTCTTTTT
>PVIY010037891.1:0-24316 GCA_004026745.1 Myrmecophaga tridactyla | reverse complement strand
CATCACTCTGGACAAACCAACAAAATCTCATGCCGTACCTGAGATTCCAAGTACTTATGACGTTCAATCAAACTATCTACATAAGTTATATTAGGAAATGCTCTAGTCAAAATATAAATTTTGTAACAAATAAACATTTTTTGCTTTAGTCTCACACATAAGGTGACATTTTAAAATATTAATTACCATCTATTTTCAGTACCCTGCAATAATGACATTCCTTTGTTCTTCCTCATGCAAAAACATTTTTAAAATTTGTACATTGTACATTTCACTATTATACACTCCAGGCATTCCTAGATCATACCATCTCAATCTTCAACATCTATCTTTCTGATTTCATCTATGTTCCCAGCCCTCCTCCCTCTATCATTCTCACATGCAGCTTCATTCAGTGTTTTAACATAATTATATTAGTTAGGTAGTATTGTACTGTCCATTTCTGAGTTTTTGTATCCAGTCCTGTTGTACAGTCTGTATCCCTTCAGCTCCAATTACCCAATATCTTACCCTATTTCTATCTCCTGATGGTCTCTGTTACCAACGAAATATTCCAAGTTTATTCACTAATGTCTGTTCATATCAGTGAGACCATACAGTATTTGTCCTTTAGTTTTTGGCTAGTCTCACTCAGCATAGTGTTCTCAAGGTCCATCCATGTTGAAACATACTTCATAAGTTTATTCTGTCTTAAAGCTGCATAATATTCCATCCTATGTATATACCACAGTTTGTTTAGCCACTCATCTGTTGATGGACATTTTGGCTGTTTCCATCTCTTTACAATTGTAAATAATGCTGCTATAAACATTGGTGTGCAAGTGTCCGTTTGTGTCTTTGCCCTTATGTCCTCTGAGTAGATACCTAGCAGTGGTATTGTTGGGTCATATGGCAATTCTATATTCAGCTTTTTGAGGAGCCGCCAAACTGCCTTCCACAGCAGTTGCACCATTTGACATTCCCACCAACGGTGAATAAGTGTGCCTCTTTCTCCACATCCTCTCCAGCACTTGTCATTTTCTGTTTTGTTGATAATGGCCATTCTGGTGGGTGTTTAAAATAGTCTTTTTAATGAAGAAGTAACTTTAAAAACTTAGCAAGAAGAGAGGCATTACTTTACAGTTTTTGCAAATCTCTTGGTTTAAGAGATAACAGCTGGATTCTCTTATCTCTTCTCTGAATGTTTCAACCGAAATATATGCAGAAAATCTAGCCTCACACAGATATGTGAAAGGAAAATTTTAAGTCTTTTCTGTAATTGCTGATATTCTACTTTTCTGCTACACCAATTCTCAATAACCAGTTGTTTTTTAAAAAGTTACTTGAAATGTAGAATCTGAAACTTCATGACCAAACTTTTACATGCCCTACTCCATTGAAATCCATTAGTCTATCTTGCATGTTGAACGGATCTTTTAATCATTTTGAAACATCATGCACTGGTTATTTAGAACATAATAACTCACTGAGTTATATCCAGATGTTTATATAAACAAACGTTTAACACCTGCACATCATCCAGATGTTTACATATTTCTTTTTACAGTGTCCAAACCATATATGTTAATATCAGTGCCAACTTCCTCAGAAAAGCCTGCATATACTGGGAAGCCAGCTGAAAGTAGAATTGTATCACTGGCAATAAATATCCTCAGTTGATTTTCTTTAAAGTTAAGTAAGAGTTACACTTTGGGGATGGTACCATGAAGAACCCCACGAACCAAACCCCAACAAAATTCTTCATTTGCATCCAGCAAATATAGAAACAGTTACTGACAAAAATATGTTAAACTCAGTATAAAAAGCATCTGAACCACAACCTACTTTCCCCATCTACAGCTAAGCTTGATGGAAACATCCTTTCAGGTGGATATATCAAGAAGATGGAGCTCTCTTTTCCCCCCGCCGGCAGCTGTCGCCGGGTCTGGGCAGCGAGCCCAGCTGAGGCCACTGACGCCACGGAGCGCGAGCGTCGCCCACCCCTCTGCCTCGCCGGCAGCTCCAGGGCTGGGCCGGCACGATGAAGACTGGGAAGCAACGGGTAATGCGGCATTGATGCTTGCCAATAAAACCAACCAACCAAACCACACATCTTGAAGGAAAACTACAGTGTGATAAAAGAAATTCTAATCATTCCTTCTAAATGGAAAGAAGAGTAAAGACCTTAAAGTCTGTCAAAAAGAAAGAAAGAAAGAAACTCCCAGTACTAGGGAGCTGCCGCTCTGGCAGCATGATGATGCACATAGTTCAGGATCTGAGGGAAAAATCCCTCTGAAATGCATGGGAGATGAGAGACTTGGAGTTGTTGTGCATTACTTTCTTTAACAGGAGACCACTGTTGAATTAACCCCTTTAGTCAACAAGCGCTGAATATCTGACTTCCTACCTATTCCGTTGTGGTCTGGGTTTCCTTTGGTGAGATTCAAGTTCAAGTTTTAGCAAAATATCAGCAGTCTATCCTGACACATCAGCCTCATTTGTGAAAAGGAGATCTTGAACAGTGGCAGTATTTTTTTCATTTTTTTTAAGCTCTTTTACAATTCATGTTTTATGTATTTTTTATGACATGAGCTCTCCAGGAAATGTACCTCATCCCTGCAGTTTTCCTCCAGGTGTATTCATATGGGAGCAAACTATAATCACTTCACAAAAGAGTCTAGATTTTGTTTTTTGTTTTTAAAATAGGACTGGTTTTATTTTAGGGACTTGTTACCAACACAATTTGCAGGCAGGCCCCTCACCCCAGCTAACCCTTGGAATCTCAATTGCAGAGCCATGTTACTGCTATGGGGATTTCACAACGTAAGCCAGATCTAGACATGTCACCACATCCCATTTCAGGATTTCTTTATTAACTATTTAATAATGCCATACATTTTTAGAAAATTAGGTTGTTTGTTTGAGACATCTGTTTACATTCCACATTCCAATAAAACTGTATTGGTATTGGTAGCGGGTCCTATCTCTAAATGGAGATTCTATTTTTGTCAGTTGGTCTGTGGGAACTTAAAATGCAAATAAAACACTTCTCTTATTATAGAGTTGAGTTTATAGAATAAGAAATAAAATAAGATCCCAAAGACAGGAAATGAGTTCAGCAAAGTTTCTCATACCAATACTACCTGCCTTCATTGTACATTCTATATATTAGTATATACATTGTTCTACCTGAAAATCAAAAACAAGACATATGCACTCTCAGCTGAGCCTATATCAGTATGTCAGACAGCAAAACTCAATGTTTTGGATTATCAGAAGCCTTTTTTTGTGCCCTTATAGACAATATCAAACCACTGGCTATTATCTGGGAGGTGTGCCATTGGGTGTCTTTCCTGCTCCCCTACCTCTCATCTCCTTTCTTGCCCACTCGCCATGCCCTTTTTTTTTTCTAAGTTGACTGTCTGGACCAGGTAGGATGAGCCTGCTAGACGGTCTTAGTAAGCAGTTACCCCTTGGTTCCCACAGAGGCAATAAAAGCATCTGGAGTGAAGAGTCAGATGATCTACCTTTGCTGCTCTCTCCTTTGGTCTTAATTTTAGTACGTGCAGACACAGCCAATCTGCCTGTCCTTGGGTTCTGTAACTGAGGTTTGAAACAGGAGTAGTTCTTTCTTTTTATGCATATAGTTTCCTTTTGTAGCACCTTTGCTTTTTATCTGTCCTCATGCCTTAGACTTAGAGTGTAACTGGGTGTAAAATGTTCACCCCCTTCTGAGTCTGGACTTGACAACTGGACTTGCTAGTAGACTGACTCTGGGATGTTCTTTCCTGAAATGAAGAGAGTCCATTCCAGACCATCTGTCTGTCACCTGCCTCCAAAACCATTCGTGTCCAGAGATACTTAACTTCCCTGATTTAGAGTATTTACCTGGGTTAGGAGATGGTCTTGGAGAGCTTTAAAAGATCTGTGTACATGTGTGAGTGGCAGTCTAGTCTTATAGGTAGATTTAACTATGGCAGATTTAACCACTCAATGTTCTTTTTAGTTAGCATTTTATTTCTTCGACTCATCTCATTAATTTTTATCAGACATTTTATTTGCTTCATTACCTTGTAACAGGTTTAAAGTGCCTATGATAAGGACTTGATTATTTCCTAATGAAAAGCAAAAAAAAAATGTGGGGAACAGGGTAGTGTAATACTATCATCTCAGGTACTGCCTGTGTTCAAGAACATAGACCTGGTATGGAGAGAATAAAAGGTTCCTAGGCCAAATACAGCTTGGTATATCAGTTTATTTGCCACAAGTGAGAGTGCCAGGTTTTGCTTCAGCTGAGAGATAACTATGATGAGAGCAGAACTGATGAAGTGCAGAGTAATATTTTTATCTGTGGTTTGGCTGTAGTTCTCCCTCCCCTGGATCACATAAGCTGGCCTAACTCCATCCTGTCCCTGTGGTAGGTGGCTGGGGTGAGAGAAGCCATCATGTGTATAAAGTAGACTAAGCATTTCTGGGTCTTCTTACCAAGTACAAGAGGGTTTGATGCCAGTTCAGTGATGCACTTAAATATCAGCCACCCAGCTGGTCTCCTAACAGACATTCTGTAGCACATTAGGACTCGTAGTCTCAGGCAAATATTTCCCTTGCAGAGAAGAAATCAAGGTAATCTAGACTGATCAATTGGAGGAGGCATAGGGAGCTTATAATCCTTTGTGGCTTGGAAAGAGTGGCTGGGGGAGGGGGCTGCTTAAATAAGAAAATGAAAAGTCTGAAGGTAGATGTTGAGGAGGGAGTATACTAGGGATAAAATTAGGAGACATCAAGTTCATGTTCTGGAATATGTCCTGAGCAGGATTGGTTCCCGTGGACTGAAAGAAGGTGCTCTCGAGTCAGATGTCAAATCCCCAAGAGAGCAGAATGCCGTGGGTCTCGCAGTCTGTGCCTACTCAGGGAAATGACTTAGGTTCTCCCAGGTGCTACATTAATGAGGGTAGAAGCAAACTACTTTGGGACACAAGCAACAACTGGAAGAGTTTTTATATATGCACTGAAGTAGATCTGAAAGAGCTCAGTTAACAGTTTCATTAAAAATACCAGTTCAGATTAAGTGATTAGTTTGGAAACCTGTGTTGCTGCATGAGCACCCAAAGGAGAAAGCAAACTTTCCTACAAATAAATAGGAGTAGACAGATAATAACGATCAGAGTCAAGGTCATTTAAATATAAACCCTTCTGAAAACAAAAGCAGGGTCCACATAAGCACACAAGAGGCCAAAGTTTGTCAGCTTAATAAATTAAGACTGAATAATGCCCTGCCTTTAGAAACTAAAGGCGGGGAAAGGGAGAGGAGGGGAGGCAGTGGAGAAACATCTGGCCAAGAAAAGCAGTAATAACATGCTTTTAAGCTACATGAATATGCTAATGAAAACAGCCCCAACCAGATATTGAAGAAGTTGGGAAAAGTGATGTGATGAAATTATACAGGCGATGAGTATTTTTTTTGTAGAGACTCAACAACGTGCTACAAATGTTATACTTAACCCTGAACTGCATGTATTGGGGATTGTCAAAAAAAAACAAAACCATAAAACAACTTTCACTGAACCAATAAATAAACAGTTTTTCACCTGCTGGCTTTTTTTGCTGTAAATGGTGACCAAAAAGTTGGGACAGAGATTACGACACCCAGCTGGAAAGCTTGGATAAATCTTCAAGAACTATGAAGCAGACTATTTTGCAGAAAAGCAACACTGCCTGGGTTGTGATCCTTAACAAATGACTACTTCAGACACAGTTGGCCACCTCTCTTTGTATCACTGGATGACTGATGTATGATTTATGTGCTGCTGCCATTAGAGCAAAGAAAAATGCCATTTTAAATTCTGTTTTCTTAAATTAAAATGTTGACAATAACCAGTCTTCCCAAGTGGAAGACAAGCCATTGCAAAAAAAGAAGATGGAGTTTCCTCTTCCTTCAGCTCCCTGTCATGAGTTACCATTTCACCAAGAGGGGCAAGCTGTCAGATTTTCTCATTCCCTCCAATTCAAAGTTAAACTGGCTAAATTCCTGGTGAGTACAACTGGTAGCTCCCATCCTCTACCACAGGCATGGAGGCCAAGAGTCCTGGGGTCCTTCCTGAAAGCCCTCACCTCAGCTCCTAGCTTGCTCCTAGGGCAGAAGTTCCATGCCTGCAGCAGCCAGCTAAGAAGACCAAAGTCTACTGCCCAACTACAGTAGTGGTTCAGACACTTTACCAAAGAGGAGAACCAATCCATAAGAAAAGAGAAATCCAAAACTCTTCCCAAAGGAAAAGGCATTATTTGAAAGTGAGTGTGGGGGAAATCAGGTCTAAAAGCAAACTTGAAAACAACAGCTCCTCTTAATTAAGAGTAGCAAACTAAACCATAGGCCAGCTAGTTCACCAAAAAGAATCAGGGACATAGACAACTAAAAAGAACCCTCCTGGGTTCAAAACAAACCTCAAAGACTAGCCTCAAAAACTAATCCTGCCCAAATTTAATTGGATCAGACTGCTGAAGAAGTCATGCCCCAAGACATTGTCAATAACAACAGAGCAATCAGCCATGTAGTAAGTGCAGCCTAATGACCAAAAGATGTAATACCAAATAAGGTTGGCAGGTGTAATACCAAATAAGGTAGGCATTTAACAGAGAATTCAGTGACAGACAAAGAAAGCCCTGCTAAAACTACTGACATCACAGGATGGCTGTGTGCACCCTCAAGGTTGTGGCCTCTGATAAGTGACAACAAAGTCCTTCACACTGTCAAAGGCTTTACACTACAAGAAAAATAGACTTCACTTAAACAGCTAAACCAGAAGACTCGAATACAAAGAGAAAATCCAAATGGCCCAAAAAGCACATGAAAAGATGCTGTGCCTATTTGGAGCTATTATGTACCCCAGAAAAGCCAAGTCCTTTAATCCTCATTCACTACTGCTGGGTGGAATCTTTTTTTATTGTTCCCATGGAGATGTAACTCATCCAACTGTGGGTGGTACTTCTGGTTAGATGGTTTCCAAGGAGATGTGTCTCCACCCATTCAAGATGGGGTTGCATACTGGAGCCCTTTAAGAGAGAACCACTTTGGAAAAAGCTCAGAGCCACCAGAAATGACAGAGCCAACAGAATGGACAGAGCCCCAGGGAACCCACTGAAGAGAAAGCTAGCAGATCTCACCATGTGCCTTTCCAGCTGAGAGAGAAACCTTGAACGTCATTGGCCTTCTTGAAACTGGATGCCTTAGATTACACATTTTTCTAGCCTTGCTTCAATTTGGATATTTTCAAGGCCTTAGAATTGTAAACTAGCAACTTAATAAATTCTTCTTTTCAAAAGCTGTTCCATTTCTGCTATATCACATTCTGGCAGCTTGCCAACTAAAACAGATGCTCAACATTACTAGCTATTAGGGAAATGCAAATCAAAACCACAAGGAGATACCATTTCACACCTATTAGAAAGGCTACTATTTAAAAAAACAGAAAGCCACAAATGTCAGCGAAGATTCAGTGGAAGAAGAACACTCATTCACTGCTGGTGAGAACATAAAATGGTGCAGCCCACTATGTAAGACAGTTTGGCAGTTCCTCATGAAGCTAGGTCAAAGCTAAGCACTAAATTACCATATGATCTGGTAATTCCAATACTAGGTACATAACTAGAAGAAAGAAAGCAGTGATGCAAACAGACATTTTCACACTGATGCTCACAGCAGCATTATTCACAACTGCCAAAAGATGGAAGTAAGCCAAGTGTTCATCAACTGATGAGTGGAAAAGCAAAATGTGGCATATACATACAATGGAATATTATTCAACGGTAAAAAGGAATGGGTCCTCATACATGCAACAACATGGATGAACTGTAAGGACATTGTTGAGTGAAATAAGCCAGACGCAATGGACAAATACTGCATGACCTCACTAATATGAACTAAGTTATTAAGCGAATTCATGATGTTAGAATTAGAATATAGGTTACAAGGAGATAGAATAGGGGTAGAGAATGGGAGCTGATGCTTAACTTGTGCATAATTTTTATTTGGGTTGATTGTAAATGTTTGAAATGGATAGAAGTGATGGTAGTAGCACTTACTGTGAGCATAATTAACAGTGCTGAATTATTGTACATGACTATGGAAGAAAGGGTAGTTTTAGGTCATGTAGGCTATTAAAAGGGAAGCTAGAGGATACAACCTGGGATTGTGTAACACAGTGAACCCGGTGGTGGACATATCTGTGGTGAATAGTGCCAATATACAATTATTCTTTCATGAACTATAACAAATGTATGCCACTATTACAAGATCTTAATAATAGGGTGGTATATGGGGGAAACATATACCTAATGCAAACTATGGAATAGCTTAGTTAACAGTAATACTTTAATATTCTTTAAATATAAATATATCTATAGAGACAGAATTAGATTAGCGGTTATGTGAGGCTAGGGAAGGATAAAGGACTAAGAGGTGTCTGCTAACAGGTATGAGGTTTTTCTTTTTGGAGTAAAGAAAATGTTTTAAAATTGATTGTGGTGAAGAATACACAACTCTGTGATATTACTAAAAGCCACTGTGCCTGGATGGATTATATGGTATGTGAATATATCACAACAAAACTGCATTAAAAAAAATAGCCTACCCAAGTCACAAAACAGGCAAATGACAAACAAAAAAGCCCTGGATAGGAGGGAAGGGAACCAGTATTTAAAGCTGTCCAAGTTTCAACAAATTCGAAATATGCAAAGAAACAGGAAAGCAAGATCCACAAAAAGGGGGAGGGGGAGGTCATTGAAAACGGCTGTGAAGAGGGTTCAGATGCCATGTAACAAAGACTTCAAAGTGGTGATTATAAATATGTTCAAATAACCAAAGGAAACCATGCTACGAAGAACAAAGTCATGAATGCAATGTTTCATCAAATAAAGAATATCAATAAAGAAGTAGAAATTGGGCGGACCACGGTGGCTCAGCAGGCAAGAATGCTTGCCTGCCATACCAGAGGACCCGGGTTTGATTCCCAGCGCCTGCCCATGTAAAAAAAAAAAAAAAAAAAAAAAGTAGAAATTATCAAAGATGACCAAATAGAAATTCTGGAGTCGAAAACTACAATAAACTGAGATGAAAAAATCACTAGAGGGGCTCAACAGCAGATCTGAACTAGAAGAAGAATTAGCAAACTTGAAAGATATGTAGATATTATATAATCTGAAGGAAAAAAAGAAAATAGAATGAAGAGAAATTAACAGAGCCTCAGAGAAATGCAGGTCACTTTTAAACTCATGAACATACTTGCAATGGAACTATGAAAAGAAAAAAAGAAAAAGGAGAAAACATGTTTTAAGAAATAATGGCTGAAAAATCCCCCAGATTTGTTGAACAACAATCTACACAAGCAAGAAGCTCAACAAATTCGAAGTAGGTAAAATGCAAAGAGGTTACACCTGGACACATATTAGTAAAAATGCTGAAAGACAATGACAAAAAGAAACTCTTGAGAATAAAAATTAGTCCTTAGGTACACAGAACATCAATAATATGAACAGCTGATTTCTCATCAAAAACAACAGAGGTCAAAGACAGTGGGATATCATATTTAAAGCACTGAAAAAAATGTCAACCAAGTATCTTAGACGCAGCAAAAATGTAAGTGAAATAAAGGCATTCCCAGATAAATTATACTTCAAAAATGTGTTGCCAGCAGACCCACCTTACAAGAAATACAAAGAAAATTCTTTAGGTTGAAAGCTAACAAAATGCAAACAAAAAAACAATGAATAGGAGTGATTATACAATTATAAAAGGTAATTATGTAATTATAATGACAATATAAATTCCTATTTTTCAAGAAATGTATAAGTATATAATCATATTGTTGGACTTATATGCAAACGTAATACATTTGATAATAACAGCACAAAGAAAGCAAAGTTGTATTAATAATAAGTAAATGTCATCAGATTACAAATAAAGAAAATCAGAAATGGTAAATGAAAGGCTAACTATAAAATGAAGAAAGCCTGTCACTTCAAGAAAGTATCTGCCATATACCTAAATCAGTCATTCTTTTAAATATAAATGGTGCTCCAGAAAAATGTGTTGAATTCAGCTGTCAAATCAAACAAGTGCATTATGCCTACTTTCCATTTCATCACACATCACATTTAAAAAGACCTGAATTCAAAGTCAAGACTCAATGAAAATGATCATTTTTACTAGTTCATCAAAAAGATTTTTAAGTGAAACCGGCTTTTTATTTTTTAACTGTATATTTGGTGCCACTGCCTTGATTCACATTAAGGCAGAGCTGCAGTTTTGCCCAACACTGTTTTTGTACAGTCTACACAAATGTCAACACAGTGAAAAGACAAACATCTGAGTATTATTATGAGAACAGTTTTGAATTTGGAGACTCCCTAAAACGATCCTCAGATCACATTTTGAGACCCCACTGCTCTATACTAAAAAAGATATATTTCCATACCATAATCAGCTCTAAGGGAAAGATATCTTAAAACCAAGATTAGATGGTTAAGAGGTTTAAAGGACTGACAGAATGAATGCTGAAGACCAGAAATAAAAATGGAAGATAAATCACAATGAATTTTATCAGCACGAATGCTTAAGGCAAGGCTGAGAACGTCCTTTTCCCCCAGACACTGAAACAATTACCCCTTCAAATCACAGTATGAAAACGACTTTAACAGCAAACAATTTTTAAATAAGATATAAATTCAGTGGTCACTCAAGGGGTTTTGCTTCCCTTAAGATAAAATATCTAACAAAGGCTGAACAACATAATTAATTACAGGTGAGAAAAACTGCAAACATTCACACATTCCTGTGCTCCACTATTGTTTCAACAAATTCTCTCCTTTTCTCATGTTGGCAAGTTGTCTCTGGGTTACTCACCAGTGTACTACTACTCCCATTACACAGCACATGCTTTTATCATAAGCTATTGAACATTTATTTATTTTTCCATTTCTTTCATCTCATTCACAGCCAAATCTTTGGGAAAAAAGTTATCCTCACTAACTTCACCTTTACAACATTCCTATTTAGTCTTAGCCCATTACAACCTGCCCCCAACATTCCACCAAAAACAAGGAATATGTCTGTCTTACCCCATGCTCTGCACAGGACATGGTACTTAAAAGGCAGACAGCTTATGTGGAATTTGTAAGATTCAAGAAAAACATGAATTTAAGGGGATACATTTTTAACAATAGCAGTTTGCACAAATAATCTCAGCTTTGCTTGGAGTAAAGAATATATTCTACTTTAATTTAGATTCTAAGGCAAATACACACCAATCTTGTACCCACATAACCATGAAGAACATAAATCATATATAATGTATATAGGTACTGTCCTCTTATTGAACTTCTCTGCCTTAAGAAATCGTAGAGAAAACCAAGTTAAAAAAAAAGGGCAAATGACCCAAATTTTCACAACTAAAACATAATTGGTACCTTGGTACATATTTCCTGCTAATGTTTTTCTCTATTTAGTTTTCCCCCTATTATTGTTATGATTACTTCTTCCTCTCTAGAATGTAACTTTTATTAGGAGCTAAATAAATTTTCTGATTTAAGATCTTATTTCCTTTCTGATTACAAAAGTAAGTATACTGATGACAAAATAAATAAGTAATCTACAAACGCACAGTCAAAAATAAAAACTCCCCATGCTGCCTATCCCCTCCAAATTAAAACACAGTCAACCATGGTTAACCTGCCATTTTTTCCTACGTGCATACTACATTAATAGATGTAAATCATATCAATAAATTTTTAACTAGAAGTGGGATAGTAAGTATACTGTTCTATGACTTTTCTCACATAACAATATATCTCGGACCCATGGAACTTCCATCACTGTAAGCAGATCTAAGGAAACCCTCAATCTTTTCATGAGGAGCTAAGGTATTTTTTAAACGTTAGCCAACTGAGGGGCATTTAGGATGTTTCCGAAGTTTTACTATTGCAGGCAAAAATATAAAGATCATCTTTTCACATTTTAATTTTGTAACTATTCCAACTACTTTAAAGGATAAATTCTTAAAAACAATATTGTATCAAGAAATATGTACTTTTTTCTTTTATAGAAAATTACAAACATAAAAAGACAAAACTAATATAATGAACCATCAATACTCACCACCTAGTTTCATTTATCATCTCATGACAATTTTGCTCCATTTAACATTTCATTATTAACTGCATTTAATTCCTTTAACCCTTATCCCCATATTATATACATTTTTAAATATGCTTTTGTCAAATTATTCTCCAAAATGGCATTAACTCACACTCTCACTGACACCCTTAGAGTAATTCTAAGGTACACCTTCACCAATAGTATTATATTTTTATTTTAGACAACACACACAAGTGAGGATTCCATTTTTATTTTCAATTCTCTTTTATTAATGAAGCAGTTAATATTTCCACAGGCTGAACACATCCCAAATTAAACAAAAGACAGGATTACATACATCTAAGAACTCCAATGACTTGAAACAGGATAATCAAACTGTCAAACGCCAAATGTTAGAAGAGAATTCCGAAAGTAGACAGAGACACAATGTGTCATGTAAGAGGAAGCCGCAATAAGAGTAAGTGCCCACTGTTCATGAGAAAGCAGGGACGCAAGGCAGTGTGGTAATATTTAAATGAGCTGAAAGAAAAAAATCACCAGCCAAGTATTAAGGAAAATTCCCTTTCAAATATGAGGGAGAATACAGGAAATCTGTACTTTCTGCTTAAATTTTTGTAAACTTCAGAAAAATACAACTTCTCAAATTAAAAAAAAAATTATGGAGAGATTTTAAGACATCCCTTGATAAACAAAAGCAGAGGAAGTTCATTACTACGAGACTGGCCCTTCAAAAAATACTAAAGGGATTTATTCAGGTTGAAAAAGAAAGTAAATAGACAATTGATCAAAGCCACATGATAAAAGAATTCCAGTAACGGTAACAATTTGGATAAATATAAATGCCAGAACCATTGTATTTTTTACTTGTAACTCCACTTTTTTACTTCCTTCAGGATCTGAAAGGAAAATGTAAAAAATGCAAAGATGAATCAATGGTTTTGGACTCAATTTGTGATAAGAACTAAATAAAAGTGGGCATACTCTGTGTTGCTATTGCAGTTATGCTGGTATCAAATCATATCTAATTGTTATAGATTTAGGGTTTTAAATTTAAACCCGGGGTGCATGGGTGGTTCAGTGGTAGAATACTCACCTTTCATGGGGGTACCCCGGGTTCGATTCCCAGACCATGCACCCTCCACCCCAAAAAGATTTTAAATTCCATGGTAACCACAAAGAAAATATGAGACAAATACTGACAGAATGCAAATGAATTCTAAAAGGCTCACTAGACTGCATCAACTAAATACAAATATAGGGAATAATAAAAGAATTGAAGGGTACAAAAGATAAGATTTACCAAACTGTCAGCAAACTGACAGAAGTAAATTCTAAATTATCAGTAGTTATTTTCAATGTAAATGGGTTAAACTATCCAGTGAAAAGGCACAGAGGTGCAAAATGAATATAAAACATGACTCAACTATATTCTGTTTAGGAAATTCACCTTAAATTCAAAGACAAAAGTTAAGTTGAGAGGAGTTCCCAAGAAGATGGCAGAATAGGGCAAACTGAGTTCACCCCAGGTCCAAAGAACAGTTAGAGAAGTGACAGAAAAATGACCAGGACAGCGATTCCAGGGTACAAGTGACTTAAAAGAGTCTCCTACACCACAGAGGGAGGCCCTCGTTGAAAAAGCTGAGAAATTGAGATACAGAGAACAAAACACACTCCACCTACTAAAAAGAGCCTAACGTGTCTTTGCCGGATTGAAAGGATTATGCTCCCTATAAAAGCCTAATCATCCTGATCCCATCATGTGGAGAGGGTTTCTTTTCATCTCTGTTCAGTACTTTAGGCCGGAAACAATTATATTATCTCCATGGACATGTGACTTATCCAATTGTGGGTACTAACCTTTCATTAGAGGGAGATGTGACTACACTTATTCCAGGTGGGTCCTGACTAGTTTACTAGAATCCTTTAAAAGAGGTAGCATTTTGGAAAGAGCAACAGAGCAATGAGATAGCCAGGAAAACTACCAGCGTACATTAAGCCAGAGATCTTTGGAGATGAAGAAGGAAAACAACCCCCACCTCCCACCCCCAGAGAGCTTCACGAAAGAAGCCTGGAGAGAAAGCTAGCAGACATCACCATGTTCGCCATGTGCCTTTCCAGTTGAAAGAGAAACTCTGAACTTCATCAGCCTTTCTTAAGTAAAGGTAACCTTTTGTTTGTGGTTTAATTTGGTCATTTTTACAGACTTGCCTTAATTGGGACACTTTCATAGCTGTAGAACTATAAACCTGCAACTTAATAAACACCCCCTTTTAAAAGCTATTCCATTTCTGGTATATTGCATTCTGACAGCTAGCAAACTAGAACAGCATCTCTCTTTAACTGGAGGCCTGGAGCCCTGAGGAATGCACAGACAGGGAGACAGGGGCTAGCAAGACAAACAGCATTCCTTGAAGGTGCCACACCCTTAACCCACCACCACCCACCTGCAGGCACACTACTGTGCTCCAAGCCACACACCCCCCACCACACACACTTGCAGAACTGCATCCTACCTACTCAGTCCCATGCACCAGCATACCACAGCCCCATCCTGCACCAGGCACATGCACACACCCAGACTCCAACTCCCCTGCACATGCACATCTGTACTAGGGCCTCTCACCTACCAAGCACCAAGACCTGTGTGCTTGCACCCTAACAATGTGCCTGCACACCCTGCACCCCCACCTTCTCCGGCCCTGCACATGTGTGCCAGGCCTCCCCACCACCCCTATGAACTGCACACATGCCCCACCCTCTGCAACCCCTGAGTACCTGCACCCTGCCCAAGCACAACCGCGCCCCACCCCCTCAGCACCTGATCACCCATGCAATGTCCCCTACTCCCTTCATGACTGATGCACGTGCACTCTGCCCCCCTGCGACACGTGTAAGAAATGCCTTTACAATAATAACTTTGAATGTTAATGGACTAAACTCTTCAATTAAAGGATACAGATTGGCAGAATGGATTAAGAAATGTGACCCAACTGTAAGCTGCTTACAAGATAGATGCAGGGATACAAGTGGACTGAAAGTGAAAGGATGGAAAAACATGTTCCATGCAAGCTGTAAGCAAAAGAAGGCAGGAGTAGCTATACTAATATCAGACAAAATAGATTTTACATGTAAAGACATCATAAAAGACAAAAGACACTTTATATTAATAAAAGGGGCAATTCATCTAGAAAAAAATAACAATCATAAATGTTTATGTTCCTGTTTTAGTTTGCTAAGGCTGCCAGAATGCAACATGCCAGAGATGGACTGGCTTTTAATAAAAGGGGATTTATTTTGTTAAAAACATAGTTCTTCAGGGGAAAGCAGCTAACTTTTTCTCTCTTACAAAGGAAGACACAGGGCTATCTCTGTTGGCCTTATCTCCCGGCTTCTGGGTTCCAACAGCTTTCCTCAGGGTGATTCCTTTTGGCATCTTCAAAGGCCTGGGCTGAGCTGTGAGTGCTGAGATGAGGTATGCTGAGCTGCTTGGGCTGTGTTGCTTTGAGTGCTCCCATTTAAGCATCCAGCCAATTAAATCAAGCATCATTCATTGCAGCTGACATTCCCCTAGCAGACTGCAGATGTAATCAGTGACAGATGAGCTTCACATGTCATTGGCTCAGGTCCAGAGCAACAGACCTAGGCACCTTCACCTGGCCAAGCTGACACCGGAACCTAACTACCACCACACCAATCACGTAGCTCCAAAGTACATAAGGCAAACACTGGCAAAAAAGACGGGAACTACAGACGTTTCAACAATAATAGTAGAAGACTTCAACACATCACTCTCTTTCTACAGAAAGCATAACCAGGCCAAGGTTCTACAAGGAAATAGAGAACTTAAACAATGTGATAAATGAATTAGCCCTAACTGACATATATAGACTATTACACCCCATAACACCAGGAAATACATTCTTCTCTAGTGCTCATGAAACATTCTCCAGGACAGGTCATATACTGGGGCACAAAACAGGTCTTTCTGAATTTTAAAAGACTGAAATTATTCAAAGCACTTTCACTGATCACAGTAGAATGAATCTGGAAATCAATAACCACCAAAGAATGAGAATCTACACAAATATATGGAGATTAAAGAACGCACTCTTAAACAACAAGTGGGTCTAAGAAGAAATTGCTAGAGAAATCAGTAGCTACCTGGAGATGAGTGAAAATGAGAATATGACATATTAGAACTTATGGGATGCAACAAAGGCAGTGCCAAGAGGGAAATTCATTGTGCTAAATGCCTATTGAAAAAGAAGAGCAAAAATCAAGGGCTTAACCACTAACCTGAAGTAACCAGAGTTTAGTAATGTCAAACTAAACCCAAAGTAAATAGAAGAAAAATAACAAAGATTAAAGCAGAGTTAAATGAGTGGGAGAACAACAATAACAAAAAAAAAATTGAAAGAATCAATAAAACCAAAAGTTGGTTCTTTGAGAAAATCAGTAAAATTGATGGGCCACTAGCAAGGCTGACAAAGCAAAAGAGAGGATGAAAATAAACAAAATCAGAAATGAGAGGGGTTCTTTACCATAGATCCTGAAGAAATTAAAAAAAATGTGAAAGAGGATACTCTGCATAACTATATGCCAACAAACAAGACAACTTAGATGGAATGGACAAATTCCTAGAAAGACACCAACAAGGTACACTGACTCAAGAAAAAAATATATGATCTCAACAAACCAATCACAAATAAATTAAATCAGTAATCAGAAACCTTCTTACAAAAGAAAAACCTATAGCTAGATGGCTTCCCAGAGGAATATTATCAGACATTCCAAAAATAACAATTCTGCTCAAACTTTTCAAAAAATTAAGGAAAAAGGAATACTACTTAACTCATTTTATGAAATTAATATCACTCTAATACCAAAACCCGTTAAAGACGCTTTGAGAAAGGAAACCACAGGCCAGTCTCCCTAATGAATATAAATGCAAAACTTCTCAACAAAATACTAGCAAATCAAATCCAACAACACGTTAAAAGAATTATACACCATGACCAAGTAGGGTTTATACCAGGAATGCAAGGATGGTTCAATACAAGAAAATTAATGTAACATAGCACATTTATAAACTGTAAGGGAAAAATCACATGATCATCTCAATTAATGTTGAAAAAGCATCTGACAAAATTCAACATCCTTCTCTGTTAAAAACATTTCAAAAGGTAGGAATCAAAGATAACTTCTTCAATATGATAAAACACATACATGAAAAACTGATAGCCAGCATCATACTCAAGGGAGAAAGACTGAAAGCTTTCCCCCTAACATTAAGAATGAGACAAGGACGCCCTCTGTCACCACTATAATTCAACATTGTACTAGAAGTTCTAGCTAGAGCATTCAGGCAGGAAAAAGAATTAAAAGGCATCCAAATCAGAAAGGAAGAAGTAAAACTTTGATTTGCAGATGACATGGTAGTATACTATACTTGGAAAATCCTGAGAAATCTATGACAAAGCTTCTTGAGCCAAAAAACAAATTCAGCAAGATGGTAGACTATAAGACTAATGTGCAAAAATCAGTAATGTTTCTATGCCCAAGCAATGACCTAACTGAGGAGTCAATTAAGGAAAAAATTCCATTCAAAATAGCAACTGAAACAATCAACTACCTAGGAATAAAATAGGGAGTATAAGACTTGTACACAGAAGACTACATAACTGCTAAAAGAAATCAAATCTAAATAGGTGGAAGGATATTCCCAGCTCATAGATAAGAAGGTTAAACATAGTTCAGATGTCAATTCTACCCAAATTGATTTACATATTCAACACAATACAAATAAAAATTCCAACAACCTACTTTGAAGACTTGGATAAGGTAGTTACCAAATTCATATGGAAGGGAAACAGAACTGGAATAGCTAAAAGTATCCTTAAAAAGAAGGAAATGGGGTGGTGTAATGGTGGCTCAGTGGCAGAATTCTCGTCTTCCACGCCAGAGACCTGGGTTCAATTCCCAGAGCCTGCTTATGTAAAAAAAAGAAGGAAATGGAAGAATTTACACTTCCTAATTTCCAAGCTTATCATAAAGCCACAGTTGTCAAAACTGGATGGAACTGGCACAAAGATAGAAGTATTAACCAATGGAATCAAATCAAGAGTGCCGAAACAGACCACCAAATCTATCGTCAACTGATCTTTGACAAGGCCCCAAATTCACTAAACTGGGACAAAATAGTCTTTACAATAAATGGGCATGAGGAACTGGATATCAACAGCCAAAAGGATGAAAAACGGCCCTTACACTCTTACACCCTATACAAAAATTAACGCAAAATGGATCAAAAACCTAAATATGAGAACCAGTACCAGAAAACTCCTAGAGGAAAACATCTTTAAGACCTAGTAATAGGCGGCAGCTTCCTAAACTTTACACCCAAATGACAAACAACAAAAGAAAAAAATAGATAAATGGGAACTCCTCAAAAGACACCTTCAAAAAGGTAAAGAGGCAGCCAACAAAATCAGAGAAAATATTTGGAAATCACAGATCAGATAAAGGCTTGATATCCTGCATACATAAATCATACAACTCAACAACAAAAGAACAAACAACCCAATTATAAAATGGGCTAAAGATATGAATAAGCATTTTTCCAAAGAGCAAATAACAGATGGCTAAAAAGCACTTGAAGAGATGCTCATTTTTATTAACTATACAGGAAATGTAGATTAAGACTACAATGAGCTACCAACTCACATCTTTTAAGAACGGCTGCTATTAAACGAAAAGAAATGTTGGAGAGGACATGGAGAAATTGGGACTGCACTGCAGGTGGGAATGTATAATGTTGCAGCCACTATGGAATTCAATCTGGCAGTTCCTTAGAAAATTAAATACTGAGTTGCCCTATTATGACCCAGCAATACCACTACTCAGTATATACCCAGAAGAGCTAAAAGCAGTGACACACACATTTGCACACTGATGTTCATGGTAGACTTATTCACAAATTGCCAAAAGATGGAAATCAATCCAAATGCCCACCAACAGACAAGTCATTATACAAAATGTGGTATATACGTATGATGGAATATTATGCAACAATAAGACAAAATGACATCCTGAAGCACATGACAAGATGGATGAGGCTTAAGTACATAATGCAAGTGAAATAAGCCACACACAAAAGGAGAGATACTGTATGACTCCACTTTTATGACTGTGGTAAAGGTAAACTTAGAGGCTTATAATATAGAATATAGGGGACCTAGAGATACACTGAAGCTAGAGATGGGGGAATGGTTAGCTAATGAGGTGGCATTTAAATGTAAGGGAATGGATAGAAAGAAAGATAGTTCATTAGTGGGTCTATTAAGTAATACTGCCATACTGAAGGTGAACATAACTGAAAGGGGTTGTATACATCCATGTATCCCACTGATTAACACTACAAATATAAATTCTTGCATGAACTACTTCAAAGTTATGAATCTTGTACAAAGAGTTTATAATACTACAGGAGGAAAACTACTATTGCATGATATGGACTATGTTTAACAGGAAGACATCAACAGAACCACAGCAATACCAGGGGTAAACAATGGTGGGAAGAGGAGGAAAAGAGTTAAGAGGAGGGAGGTGGGTCAAGATGGTAGCATTGTGAGGTATGGGATTTAGTTCATCCTCCAGAGCAGGTAGTAAATACCCAGGAACTACATGGAACAACTGCTGGGGGGACATCAGTGATCATACACCAGTGTGAAAAGGAGGAAAAGCTGAGATCCCAAGCACAACTGTAAGTCTCCCAAGCCCAGGAGACCAGGGCCCCTCCCCTTTGGGCATGGCAGGCTGGTTTCCCGAGGGGAAAGGAAACTGGCTTTACTAGTAGCAACGAGTTAGCTAAACCAAACTCCAACTACAGAAATAACAACTTCTGACTAAACAGACCTGGAGCACAGATAAACCCAGAGTAAGCCCTAAAGGAACCAGGAGTTTTATACCCAGGCAGAGAGGGGGTGGGGCCAACAGCAGGAAGGGAACAGAAGCTTCTGAGTTGGACAGCACAAACTACTGGAAAAGAGTTGGACCCCAAGAAAAGGGGACACAGTGAATTCAGGCCCCAGAGGCTGCAAAACAGAAGCAACCAAAGCCCTACTACTACCTCAGCCTCTATCTCAAGAACATCTCTGGCACTTTATGCTGGCGGGAAGATGTGGGCAAACAAGCTCACACCACATGCTGGGCAGGATAGGAAAAGCACAGAGTCTATAGGCTTCATAGCAAAGTCTGACCAACCTGCTGGATCTCACCCACAGGGAAACTTGATACTGGCTACACTCTCCTCCTGAAACATGGGACTGTCTGGTCTGGGAAAATCTGTACCAGGTTCAATCATATCTAGGAGACCCTCTTAAAAAAAGGCTCCCAATAGCAGGGCAAAAAACAGAAAAACAAGAACTGAAAATTTCTGATCAGTAAAACAGAACCTATGTTAGAAGTCTAGAATAAGTTGAACTGAATACCAAAGAACAGATAGAGAACAAAGTCATCCAACAAGAAAATCACACTTAAAACAAGGAAAACAACCTCCAGAATAAACTAATTAAAGAAATCAAATGCCTAGACTCCAGCAAAAAATAGTGAGTCATACTAGGAAAATCGTAGATATGGCCCAAAGGAACAAACTAACAGTTCAAATGAGACTCAGGAGTTGAAACAACTAATTCAGGATGTATGAAGACATACTAAATCTCATCCAAAATCAAACCATTCAACTTACTGTCCTCAAGGTTCATTAGCCTACTTGCATGCCTCACAACTTCTTTCCTTCTAGTAGCTGCTCAGTAGTCCATTATATGTAAACACCACAGTTCCCTCTTGCATTCCTCAGTCACTGTACCCTAAAGCCACCTCCATTAACCGTAATCACAAACACTGCTGCAGCAAACACCAGTGGGTAAATGCTCATTCCAGTACCAACTATCAGTTTCTCCATATACATACCTAGCAATAGGGTTGAGGGATCAAAGGGAAACCCACCACTAGCCTCCTGTGGAACTAGAGGAGCTGCACCTCTCAGCTTCCCTACCAACAGCAAATAGGTACATCTCTTTCTCCACACTTTCACTAGTACTTGTTTCTCCCTCTCTCTCTCTCTTTTTTTTTTTTTTTAAAGTGTTGGTGGCACAAATAGTCTGCAGTATTAATTAAGGCAATCAGGTTAAGGCTTAATGAGAAGGTGACTTTTAAACAAAGACCAGAAGAATGTGAAGATGTTTGGCTTTATGGCTCTCTTGTGGAAGAACACTGTAGCCAGCAGAGAGCGCTCCACAACAACAGGTGCATCACTGGGTTGTTCTGAAATAAAAGGCAGCAGGTGCATTTGGAGCAGAGTGAGGAGCTGGGGCAAATTATGGAGTGCATGCAATGCAGGCCACTGAATTTTTTTTTTAATTGTGAAATATACCATATATACAAAAAGGAATAAATTTCCAAGTACATTTTAACAAGCAGTTAATAAATGTGGTTAAGAGTTACAGTTCCATAATTTTTCGTTTTTAATTCTACCTGCTCCAAGACACTAGAGACCAACTGAAATATCAATATAATGATTCAGCAGTCACAGTCATTTGTTAAATCCTATCTTCTCTGTTATACTCCTCTTTAAATAACACATATACATAATAGCAATAAATTTCAAAGTACATCGCAATAATTCGTTGTAGAGCAGATTTCAGAGTTTGGGGTGGGTTACAAATCCACAATTTCAGGTTTTTATTTCTAGCTACTCTAAGGTACTGGAGGCTAAAAGAAACATCAACATCAGTATAACGATTCAGCACTCATACACATTTCTTAAACCCTACCTTCTCTGTATAACTCCACCACTACCTCTGATTTTTCTCCCACTCTTCAGGGGTCTCTAGGCTATTTACATTATAACTTTTTTTTTCATGTGGGAAGGAGCTATCGATAATATGGGATAGGGAGATGGAACTAGCTGATGCTCTAGAAAGGCTGGCCCCTCTGCATTTGAGGACTTATCTGGTCCAGGGATCCATCTAGAGGTTGTAAGTTTTGGAGAGTTACCCTAGTGAATGGAACCTTTGTAGAATCTTATATAATGCCCAAGGTATTCTTTAGGATCGGCAGTAATGGCTCTGCTTGAAGTTTGGCAAGTTATGATAGGTAGCAATGTTTATCTGAAGCATGTATAAGAGTAACCTCCAGTGTAGCATCTCAACTCTATTTGAACTTTCTCAGCCACTGATACCTTATTAGTTATACTTCTTTTCCCCCTTTTGTTATACATCTTTCCCCTCTTTGGTCAGGATGGCATTGTTGATCCCAGGGTGCCAGGGCCAGACTCATCCTTCAGGGTCATCTCCCATGCCACCAGGCAGACTTCCATCCCTGGATGTCATGTCCCATGTAGGGGAAAAAACAATGGTTTCATTTACAGGGTTGGGCTTAGAGAGAGAAAGGCCACATCTGAACAATAAAAGAAGTCCTCCAGAGGTGACTCTTAAGCATACCTACAGGTAGGCTAAGCTTCTCTGCTACATATATAAGCTTCACAAGAGCAAGCCTCAAGATCAAGGGCTTGGCCTATGGATTTGGGTGTCCCTAATGTTTGGCAGAGTATCTGGAGTTTCCCAGTCTCTGTTCATTTTTAAACATTTTATTCATACATTGTAAAATCCAACCTAAGCAAATACCCATGTAACCATAACATGCCACCATAAACTATATGAAGACATTTCCTTTTCTTCCACAGACTCCATACCTGTCCTAGTTTGCTAGCTGCCAGAATGCAATATACCAGAACAGAGTGACTTTTAAAAAGGGGAATTTAATAAGTTAACAGTTTATAGTTCTAAGGCCAAGAAAATACCCCAATTAAAACAAGTCTATAGAAATGTGCAATCTAAGGCATCCAGAGAAAGATACCTTGGTTCAAGAAGGCCGATGAAGTTCAGGGTTTCTCTCTCAAGTGAGAAGGTACATGGCAAACATGGTCAGGGTTTCTCTCTCAAGTGGAAAGGCACATGGTGAACACAGTCAGGGCTTCTCTCTCATCTGGAAGGGTATATGGCGAACATAGCGTCATCTGCTAGCTTCTTCTCCTGGCTTCCTGTTTCATGAAGCTACCCAGGAGGCATTTTTCCTTCTTCATCTCCAAAGGTCGCTGGCTGGTGGACTCTGCTTCTCATGGCTAGGTCATTCTCTGCTCTCTCAGAAATCTCTCTCTTTCCAAAATTTTTTTAAGTTTATATAGGACTTCAGAAACTAATCAAGACCCACCCAAATGGGTGGAGACATACCTCTACCTAATCCAATTTAATGACCACTCTTGATTAAATCACATCTCCAGGGAGATGACCTAATTACAGTTTCAAACATACAATACTGAATAGGGATTAGAAGAAATGGCTGCCTTTACAAAATGGGATTCGGATTAAAACATGGCTTTTCTAGGGTATATACATCATTTTAAACCAGCACAATACCCCTCCCCACATGCCCCTTGTTGGCATTTAGTTTTGGAATAATGCCTTGCTACATTCAGTGGAAGCATATTACAATGATACTGTTGACGACAGATCCTAGCCTACATTGGGTGTATTTTTTCCTGTATACCATCCCATTTTCAACACCTTGCAATGCTGACATTCATTTGTTCTCCCTTATAAAAAAATATTTTTTATTTGTACACTGAATTGCTATCATTTTCCACTCTACCATTCCTAAGTTATATGTCTCAGTTTTTTAGCCTCAATCTTTCCTTCTGAAATCATACATGACCCCAGCGCTTCTCCCTCAACCTTACTCACATTCAGCTTCACTCAGTGTACTTATATTATTGTGCAACTAGGTGAAAGGACCTTGAAGACATTATGTTGAATGAACCATCAGAAATAAAAAGGTAAATATAAGTTCTGGGAAGATGGTCGAATATAGAAGGTCAAGATTACCCTGGCTCCATGGAAAAGTTAGAGAAGGGACAGGAGGGCAACTGAGGTGGTGATTCAGGAGTACAGCTAATGTGGAAGAGCCTTCTGCACCACACAGTGCATCCCTGGTTGCAGAGGCTGAGGAACTGAGAGGCAGAACACTGGACCCTGGCATGGACGCATGGAGCCCATGGGAGTGCATGGACAGGAGCTGGGAAGTAAGCCAGGCCATGTTCCTTGAGCAGGCTATGCTCACCAGTACAGCCAT
>PVIY010037890.1:0-24316 GCA_004026745.1 Myrmecophaga tridactyla | reverse complement strand
TAGGGGGAACAAATGTTAAAATAAATTTAGTTTGAAATGCTAGTGATCAATGAAAGCAAGGGGTAAGGGGTATGGTGTGTATAATATTTTTTTTTTCTGTTTTCGTTTTATTACTTTTTCTGTTGTCTTTTTATTTCTTTTTCTGAATTGATGCAAATGTTCTAAGAAATGATGAATATGCAACTAAGTGATGATATTGTGAATTACTGATTATATATGTAGAACGGAATGATCACATGTTAATGTTTTAGTTCATTTGTTAATTTTTAAAAAATTAATAAATACATTTTTTAAAAATCCAGTCATGTCCAACCATTATACAGTCAAGAAATAATCAATGATAGTCAACAAGACTCTCTACCCATGTACAAAGTGCTTCCAGTTTTTGTTTTTTTGTTTTTTTTGCATGGGCAGGCACCGGGAATCGAACCCAGGTCTCCAGATAGCAGGCAAGAACTCTGCCTGCTGAGCCACCGTGGCCTGCCCTCCAACTGTCTTTTAGTGCCTCTTGTGTAAATATGAATGGACATCCAGGTTCACTCTGTTTTTGAGGAAATACTTGTACTGTTAAAGGCAGAGACCAAATAAACAACAGAAATGCAGAACTCAGTGGAAACAGAAAAGACAGGGAAGGATGTATACACACACATACACTCACAAAGCCTTCCAAAAAATTGTAATTAGCATTCACAGAGAGTAAAGGGAAGAAATTGCAACCATAAAGCAAAATCAACCAAAAAAGTACATACAGTCATTCATGTATTCAATAACTATTGACCGTCTACCATGTATTGGACATTGTTCTGGTGATCATGTCCTATTGTTTACCTCTTATTTAGGAGGCTCCTTAACTGGCTGGCTAACTGCCCCCAGTCCTATGGTCACAGCCCTCAAAAACCTTCATCACCTTTCAACTAAGCTCTGGCAACTGACTTCTAACTCATCTCTTTGTTTCTAGTCTTGCTCTCCTATAATCCACATTCACATTTAGAATGTAAACTCTTAGGATCTATAGGCTCTCCATGGCCCACAAAAAAGCGCACAAATAGATGTGTTCCAGTAGCCTAGATTCTTGACAATTGTATAAAGATATAATGTTTACAATGTGACTGTGTGATTGTGAGAACCTTCTGTCTGATGCTCCTTATATCCAGGGTATGGACAGATGAGTAAAAAAATATGGATATAAATCAATAACTAAATAAATAAATAATAGGAGGGACAAAGGGTAAAATAAATTGGGTAGATGGAAACACCAGTGGTCAATGAGAGGGAGGGGTGAGGTGTATGGTATGTATGAGTTTTTTCTTTTTTCTTTTTATTTCTTTTGCTGGAGTGATGATGCAAATGTTCAAGAAATGATCATGGTGATGAATATACAACTATGTGATGATATTGTGAGCCATTGATTGTACATGATGTATGGAATGTTTTATGTCAAGAATATACACTTTACAATAAAAATATTTACGAAAAAAGGGGGGGCGGTGCAACAGTGGCTCAGTGGCAGAGTTCTCACCTGCCATGCCGGAGACCCGGGTTCGATTCCGGGTGCCTGTCCATGCCAAAGAAAAAAAGAGCACAAAAGCCTTAGCTCAGCCTACACAGCGCTCAGTTATCTGGCTCTGTCACCGCTCCAGCTTCATTTACCCACTCCTCTCCCCCGGCCCCATTCCAACAACACCAAATCACTTGAAGCTCCCCTAATACCTTGCGACATTTCAGAACTCCATGTCTCTGAGGTTGCAGCAACTTCTTCCTTTTCTGCTTCACTTTGAGAAACACCTCCTCTCACCTCTCCCTAGCATCAGGTATATCTGAACACTGCCCCTCCCATCCCCCACCGCAACTCTTCCTGCTCACGCGCAGTTCCCCTTGCATGCACCGATGCCTCATTTGTCTGTTCTTGCCTCCACCCAGCATACTCTTTGAGAGCTGAGACCATTTGTCCTTTGTATCCTCGTGACTTAGTCCAGCACTCGGCACTTGGTGGAGAACTGTTTTTTGACGGACTGGAAGGACAGATGGATGGATGCATGAACTTAGGAGCTGATATGAGTCTTATGAGATGAGTGGTATCTGGGAGGAAGGCAGGCATTCCAAACAGGGAGAATGAAATGAGTCCAGAGATTCCATGCAGTGTCTTGAACAAGCAGTTTGGTTCAGATATAGCAGAGAAGAGAAAGCTGTTTTGTAAATGATGTTTTATAAGTCTTTAAGTAATTAAAGCTATGAGTTAGACCGAGATTATCATGAAGTCCAGTATGCAGCAAAAAAGCAAAATGCAGAGTGTGGCATATATTAAACCCCTATTGTGTGCCTCGTGCTGTACACATAATATCTCAGGTAAGATTCATTTCAATCCCATGAAGTAGGAATCAGTGTCTCATTTTAGAGATCAAAGAATTGAAACTCAGAGACATTTCGTAAATTGCCCAAAATCAAGACAGTAAATGACAGATTTAAATCCAAATCTAACACTCCATGAGGATCACATTCTTTCCATTACTCTGACTGGTTAGCAATCTAGGTCATTTCCATATCTAATAAAAAAAATATGGCAAATCCTCTGAAATAAACACCATTTAAATTAATTCCTAGCTTTCGTATCTGGTTTAATTCATTTACAAGTAGCCGAGAAAACACGTGGCATAGTAATATTAGCTCACTTCTCTGGACTTAGTTCCTTCCTATGTAGACACATGGACCAATAATGGATTACTTCAGAATTATTGTATGAACTAATGAGTTAGCACAGGTGAAACACTTAGAAAGCACCTCGTATATATAAATGCTTGATAAATATTAGCTATTGCTAAATTTATTTTGCTAAACTGGTAATACCATTATTTAATCATTCTAACTGATCATTTAAAGCGTTTCTTTTCTGGACATAATGTTCCTTGACAACTTGCATTATCTATAAGGATTATTTTGCAATCTACTATTTTAAAATGAATTCTAAGTAAATACAGGCAATCTTCTTTATATAATCTTACTATAAACAGCCTTACTACCTTCAACTGTATTAAAATTACCGTCTAGACATTAGAGCAACCTTATCAAATCAGAGTGATTTTCTAAGCTATCACATGAACTATAAAATCAGATACACAATGATGCACTGCTTTTGAACTTCTTATAAGCCCTAAAGTTACCACCACTTGTTTACTCGACAGCTCAGCCATTAATTTCCAGAAAGGCTGACATGAATAACCACCCAGGTTACAGTTGTCTTGCAGGAATCCCTCTGCTATAATCTCATAGTTTTTTCACCTAATTAATTTTCCCCTTTCCTTGCACCAGAGTTTCATGAGTGTATCTTGTTTGGAGGAGATTAAGAGTCATACGCTTCATTAGGAAGGTGTAAATGATCAGCGAGGCCCTCTGCATCCACCTGCCTAATCGGGTTAATGAAGCACCTCTGCAGGACCATCCTGGGCTGCCCTCCCTGCACTCTCTGCAGGTTTTACCTCCCTCGACGGCTTGAGAAACAGGGAGATGTTTAAAGGTGCTACTGGTTTGCTCTGTTTCCAACAGGGAAACCTTGCCTCTCAAGTTCAGCTTAGCTTTGGTCTTTCGAAAGATCAAAATATTACTTGGGGAAAAACAACCCACAGGCGTTTTTGATTTTTCCTCTTTGTCCCCTGCTCTCTTAGAGAATTTGCCCGGAGTGGTGCATGAGGTGACTCTTGAGATTAGGGGGTGACCATTTACTGCAGAGTCCTAGTCTCATTCCAGGCTTCTTGGATATCAGTGCAAACGTTAGGAAGGTAACTTCACCATCATTTTATCTGGTTGTCTCCGTTTTAGAGGATCATCAGAGTAGATTTTCTTTTTCTTCACTCCTCTGCTCTTGAATACTGACTTCTAACCACTGCCCAGAAATGTTAAGGCAGTTAAAAAATTGTGATGCTTTCGGATTAACTATAGTTAAGCTAGTCATCTCTACAATATCCCTGCTCCTAAAGGCATATTTATGGGGGCTCCTCCGAGCCCTTGAGGCAATTTGCAAATTGAGCTGCAGCGTTCTTCCCTTAGACCAACAAAAACAAAATGAGAGAGCTACAAGCTTCTAATGTAAATATTAACTGGAAGAGTCTTAGAGGGATTCTGCTCCACTCTCCTCGGCAGTCCGTCCTGTTGGGCAAAACTAGCAGCTTCACAAGTTTCCTCAAGTCACACATAGGCAAGTGGGACAGACATGGTGGGAGTGAACCCTTGGGTCCCCTCTCTGGCATGCCTTCAGGCCAAATTTTCAAGGCACTAAAAATTAACTAGAGGTCAAATTTGGATGTCGGTTATGGATATAAGAATTTTGTCAGAGAAAGAAGCGCATTATGCTTAAATATCTTGACCTCTGAATGAAATATCTCCTCAGACGTCAATGTTATCAGTTCACTGAATTGCCCACCTCTGATGGCCAACGGGAAAAGCTTCTGCCCCTGCTTTCTCAGACTCTCTGAAGTGCAAGGCAGTTGCATGGAGGAAAAACACCTTTGCTAGATCGAGTTCTCCCTTTCACTTTAATTCAAAAAGTGGCTCGGTGGCAGAGTTCTCGCCTGCCATGCCAGAGACCCAGGTTCGATTCCTGGTGTTGCCCGTGCAAAAAAAAAAAAAATGAATAGAGACATGAGTCGAAAGAGGCCTGCAAATGGATTCAACACATGCTCTTGCTTTAGCCACTCAAAAGGAAACCCTAAACATGGGAATGTTAAAGACTTTCACTATTCTGCTATAGAATTTAGACTCTTCAGTTAATCTAACCTTCAGCACACTGAAATTTGAGCTTTTAAGACCATTTCTCATTTGGTTAACAACACCCCTCAAATATATACACACCTAAACACACATACACACGTACAAATGAGCATATACAGTCCTGTGCTTAACAGAAATGCTTTCTTCAGTCTCTCTTATAATAGGGCAATTTAAGGTGAATTATATAAATGAGCAGATTGTCCCATCTGTTATGTCAACACTGATAATGCAAATACAGTGGGGGATTTTAGACGCCTAAGATTTTCCTTTTATTATTAATGGAAAATTAATCAAATGACAGCTGAATGTGTTTTCATTCAGGCTTGTGAATTAGTGTTAGCATTAATGTCGAGATCTGTTTATCTTCAGTCATGGATACAATTATTATGTTGTAAAGATAAGAAACCTGTATATTTGCAGCAGGTACCTCATTTACGTCTTTCTAATGGCTCCCGTTAGAGTCACGACTACCTACTTCTGATGTAATAATTCTCTTTGCAGCTATGTAATGTCTAGGCCGACGGTCATTTCCATGCACCACATTGACCTGGGTGCATGAGCTGATAACCAGGAAGAATCCAGGACTGCTCGGTGGTCAGAGGTAACAGAGGACCGCTCTGCCACCCAAAATGAGGAAGAAATAAGTGGGTTGCCTCCTCTTCCCAGAATGAAGACTTCTGCCTTTCTTTCCTCTAGAAACAAACGCAGTTTCTCATTGGTTCTGGCATTAATCTAAGGAGAGAATTGTGCTTCAATTCCATATCTGGATGATGGCTGCACATCTGACATGTTCCGATGGGTTTACAGCTCTTCCATATAATGTTTTAAAGGCAGACTATTGGGAAATTGCATTTCCATTCGAATGCAAACCATTCCATTCAACTCTCCTGAACCTGAAGGCACTAGCCAAGTTTGGACCATAGAGATTTCAGCAACAATTCCTGTTAACCTACACTGACAACTGTGAGCATTACAACCAGTGTGCAAATAATATCAAAGGACAGGTGAGAAATCGGATCTTTTGGGAGAACCACCTGCAGTGTCAGATGATTCCCAAGAATGTGGGCGTGCTCACATGATGCTCAGCTGATCAGAAGCTGTGTAAATGGATGCCATATAGTTCTTTTCCATATACACCTTATGTTTCTAGGTATTGGACTTTAAAAGTCACTGGTGTTTTTATGCTTTTAAATTTTCTTTAATCAAATAAAAAGCAAATGCAACTTTGAGTTCTCCTGGTTTCCTCCTATCCTGAGAGCACGTTCTGACTTTTCAGATTACGATGATGGCATTCAATTATAGTTAATCTCCCTCATATTACTGATAACTGAGTAGAGGGGAACCAGAGGGAAAGAAAGTGTATGACGTATAAGTACAGGGATTTCCTACTGAAGGTAATTTTCAAACTGAAGCCCTTCAGCTTTCTTCCATCTATCCCAATGTTTTAGCAGTTAAACCTAAATCACCTTCACTCATTTATTTATTCAACATTCGGCAAATCTTTACTGAATGCTGATACTCTATGGTGGACACTGCCCTAGACAATGGATATATAGAGATACAAGGCAATTCTTACCCTCAAGGAGATCACAGTCTAATGAAGAAGACAGACAAGTTATTAGCACAATGTATGGTGCTGTTTTAATGGAGAAGAGGGCTCACTCCAACGAGGGCAGAAAAGAAGTTAGGAAGGTTTCCTTGGAGAATAGAAGCTGACGATTTTAGAGTAGGAAGAGATCTTAATCATCCAGTAATTCAACCTCCTTTCTAAAGACTACAGAATTCCCCTCTGCAAACTGTATGGCCCAAGTTTCACCCTGTTGCTGCTTGATAGTTCACTGCTGAAAAGCAGCCAGCTCTGCAAGTCAGTGCAACCCACAATTTGACAGCTCTGAGTAAATTAAATTATATCTTAGGATATGCCCAAGTCTTCCTCCTTGTAACTTCCATCTATCACCACCTCTTCCACTCCAGGAAATAGTGATCTTTTTTGTATTTCTCTCACACACATATTTGATGACAGTTATCATCGCCTCCTAACTTTTCCTTCAGATTTAAACATCCCCGAGTTTCTCCCAATGTTCTTCAAATGAGATAATTCCCAATTAACCATATTTTCCTACACCCTTTCATAAAGTATGAGCCAAGACCTGATTGCAATTCTTCAATTATGATCAGGACACTGTATTTCTATCAACTCAGTCTACAACTGCATTTAATATAACTTCCCGAGGTGCAGCATTGGACCCTATGCCTATGTCCTTATTTTAAAAATAAGATGTTATTTTAATGAAGTGTTACTGCAAGTTAATGAAGTTTTATATGTAAGTGGTCAGTACAGTGCCTGGCACATAGTAAGAAATCAATAAATAAGAGCTTTTAGTTATTATTAGTAATCATTATTATCCTAGTTGATCGTATCAGTAACCATGATCCTTTTTGATGTGACTTCTCTTTCAACCCTGTCAAGATATGCTTTTGAAAAAAAAAAAGATATGCTTTTGTCTGAAGACATTCATCATTAAAAGCCTTCTGCAAGAGTCATGTTGGAGATTGAATTAAATTTCCACAAGGTTATGTTGTGGTCCCAACCTCTGACCCTGTGGGTGTGGACCCATTGCAAATAAGATCTCTTCCAAATGTTACTTCAGTTAAGGTGTGACCCAACTGAATCAGGGTGGGCTTTATAAACAGTGAAAGTTAGATGGAAACAAGCCACAGGGAGAAGCCAGAAGCTGGAAATCAACGGAGCCCAGAAGAGAAAGGATAAGATGCCTCCATGTGCATTATCATGTTACAGAAGAGCCAAGGAGGGCCACGGTGGCCAGCAGGCAAGAATGCTTGCCTGCTAGGCCAGAGGACCCGGGTTCAATTCCCGATGCCTGCCCATGTAAAAAAAATTAAAAAAAAAGAAGAGCCAGGGAGCCCCAAAGAATGCCTGGCAGCCAGAACATACTGACCCTGGCAGAAGGCAAGCCCTCTGAAACCATGAGCCAATACATTCCTGATGTGTTGTATGGTATTTATCCAACCCATTGTATGCTATTTATCCTAGCAGCTAGGAAACTATGAGAAGTGATAATGAGAAGTTCAGTTCAATTCAATTCAACCAATATTTATTAAGAAACTACAGTATGCTGGGCTCAATACTGGTGCTGAGGTTTTAAGATGGATGCAACCTGGCCCCCTGCCCAATGTAGTTCATGATCTAACTGGAAAGACAATCATGTAAATAATTATGATACCTTGTAATGAGTGCTAAACATGGGAACTTGGAAAAGTGCTATGAGAACTTACCAGACAGAAGGATTAGCTGGCCAAGGAGGGGGGCAACTAAACTGGAAGGCTTCACAGAGTCACTGATATTTGAGCTGTTGGGTAGGATGAGTAATGGTTTAGTAGGCAGAAGGGAAATAGTATGAATCAAAGCACAAGTCAAAGAATTGCCATGGAATGCCACGAACAATAGTTTTGCTAGAATGTAGGTGCAGGGTGGGGAGTGACTAGAGGTGAAGGTAAAGGCAATTAATTAACACCTGAGCCAGGCCAAGTGTGTAGAAACTTGCTATCAGAAATGTAGTCCCGTGACCAGCAGCATCTAGGAGATTGTGAAAATGCAAATTCCTGGGCGGACCTACCAGATCAGAATCTGCATATAAGCACCCCAAGTGATTTTTATGTACACTAAAGTTTGAAGCACCCCTTAAATGACAGGCAAAGTTGTTAAGCCTTAATCTTGTAGCCCTTATGTGTTATAGATCTGGCTTCTAAAAAGTAAATCTAATAGTTGCATGAAAAAACAGATTGGAAGTTGGAGAGCAGAAAGCAGGGGACCAGACAAGAGAGCAATGTAAGAGGAAAAAAAGTTTTTCCCTGATAGTTCAATCATTCATCCTGTACCTGGAATGCTTAAACACAAAAATAATATTTTGTATATAGAGTCCAATCATATCTTTTTAAATTTAAGTTTTAAAATTAGAGAAGTTGTAGGTGCAGAAAATATAGAGCCTCACACCCCCATTATTAGCACCTTGCATTAGTGTGGCATCTTTATTACAATGGATGAAAGAATGTTATTATAATTGCACTATTAATTATAGTCCATAGTTTACATTAGGGTTTACTGTGTTGTACAGTTCTGTTTTTCTCTTTAATTTTATTCTAGTAACATAAACACAACCTAAAATTTCCCCCTTTTAACCACATTCAAACATATAATTCAGTGCTGTTACTTATGCTCACAATTTTGTGCAAGCCATTACCAAAATTTTTCCATCACCCCAGACAGAAACTCTGTACCAATTAAGCATTAACTCTCTGTAATGGTTAAGTTCATGTGTCAACTTGGCCAGGTTATGGTTTCTGGTTGTTTGATCAATCAAACATTGATCTAATCATTACTGTGAGGGCATTCTGTGGACTTAAATCAGGAGTAAGTTGATTGGATCTATGGCTGATCACAGCTTACGATCAACAAAGGAGATTGCTTTCAACAATGAGAAATGTCTCATCCCGTCGGCTGAAGGCTTTAAAGGGAGAAAAGTGCTGGTTTCAGTAGTCAGAAGAGAGAATTTCCATCTCTCCTCAGACAGTCAGATTCTCCTGGAGAATTCATCCAGGACATTCATCGGATTTCCTGGCTTACAGCCTACCCTACAGATTTGGACTTGTGCATGCCCGGTTGCATGAGATAATTCTTATTAAAAAAAAAACCTCATAATATTTACAGATATCTCCTGTCAGTTCTGATTCCTTAGAGAACCCTGACTAATATACTTCCCATACCGTATCCCCCCATCCCACCCCCAAGTCCTTCATAACCTGTATTCTACTTTCTGACTCTAGAATATTAGTTTATTCTGATTTTTTCATATCACTGAGTTCATACAATATTTATCCTTTATGTCAGGTTGTATTTGACTCAACATGATGTTTTCAAGGTTCATGCATGTTGTCACATGTCTCATAACTTCATTCCTTTCTACGGCTGAATAATATTCCATTGTATGTATATAGCACATTTTGACTATCCATTCACCAGTTGCTTCCATCTTTTGGCAATTGTGACTAATGCTGCTATGAACATCAGTGTGTAAATAATCTAGCAGTGCTATTTTTGTAAAAAAGATAATAAAAAGAGTTTTTGCACTTCATGCCCACTAAGATGGCTGCTACTAAAAAACAGAAAATAACTGTTGCCAAGGATGGGGAGAAATTGAAACTCCTGTGCATAGCTTGTAGAAATATAAAATCGTCCAAGCACTGTGGAAAGCAGTTTGGTGGTCTCTCAAAAAGTTAAACATAGAACAACCATATGACCCAGCAATGCCAAACTTAGGTACACTCCCTCAAAGAACTGAAAACAGAGACTCAAGCTGATTCTTGTACACCAATGTTCATTGTTTCAATAGTCACACCAGTCAAAAGGTGGACACAACTCAGATGCCCATCAACAGATGAATGGATAAACAAAATGTGTTTCATACATACAATGAAATATTATTCAGCTGTATAAAGTAATGAAGTTCTCAGTACATACAACCATGTGGGAGAGCCTTGAAAGCATTATACTCAGTGAAATAAACCAGATACAGAAGTTCAAATATTGTATGACTCCACTTATATGAAATATCTAGGATGAGTAAAATCATAGAGACACAAAGTAGATTACTGGTTACCAGGGACAGGGAAAGAAAGGTAATGGATAAAGAGTTTCTGTTTGGGATGACAAAAAAGTTTTAGTGATGGAAGCTGGTGTTGTAAAGTGTTAAAGTAATCAATGCCACCGTGCGCTCAAAAATGACTAAAATGGCAAATTTTGTTATATATTTTACCACAATACAAAAAGAGGTTCTGTGATATATTTTCTTCCCTCCATTCATGTTAGAATTCTTTAGTAATGAAACAGTAGCATTTAAGAAATACTATCTAATAAGTATGAGTAATGATTCCAAATATATTAAGTATTTTATTTCTCAGCATTAATGCCTATCTGTTCTTGTAAAATGAAAGAGAATTACCTGTTAGAAAATCCACATCTTCACCAATATTGCATCCTAGTGTACACCCATGTATTTTTTACTGTTGGTGTAGACAGCAAAGTTACGTCTCAGAAGTATCCACAATTCCAAGTATTTTATAACAGAAAACTTCCAGGAAGAACCCCAGAGCAGTTCAACCTATGGAAACTGTTTCCATGGTTATTATTATTAGATAGTATTTCTTAAATGCTACTAATTCATTACTAAAGAATTCCAATATGAATGGAGCGAAGAAAATGCATTACAGAAGCTCTTTTTGTATTGTGGTAAAATATATCACAAAATTTGCCATTTTATTCACTTTTCTTACCTGATCCAGAAGAGTAGGAGTATCAGGGGAAATTAGACCTTAACTATTAAACTAACAAATTCTAAAATACCAACAACACACACACACACCAATAGCACATTCACACCTCAGCACCACACACACACACACACACATTCACACTCACACATAAATCTTTCTTCAAGAATTTCTCTGCATTAACTGTAAACAAGCGGGCTCTATGGCAGACCCAGGAGAAGTGAGAAGGACTTGCACACTAAGTAATGTGACAAAAATATCATTCCATTTTATTATTAAGGAAGATACAAATATGTGTTTGGGAAAGCATTCTAAGCTTGATTTGAGCACTCCATTTCATTGCCATGTAACAAGGATGTTGGGGGTACTGGCCGGTGACAATGTTCAGGAATGTCACTGCAGTTTGTGCCATTTTGAGAAAGAGGTTTGGGACCGGTTTGGGCTTTCCTTCTGAAAAAGAGCTGTGAATGCTGATGTAAAATATGCAAAAGATTTCTAATGCCAATGGAGATGTATTTTCGTTTTTTTTCCCAGAAGTATTCTAACTAGTAGTATATAGTAGGATTACTACTAGACCATGAAAAGAATTAACTAGTGTCTAAGTTAACTACCTAGCAGGTACGAACTCTGGCCCTTAATGTGTCATGTAACTCATTCCTTATGACAACATGTTTCTCTCTGGTTTTAAATTAAAAAAAAAAAAAAGACTTCCACAAAGATTAGTTTACAAACATCGTCAATGTTTTTCCAAGTCAGGTCACTTCTGATGAATCAAGGACCTAGCAATAACCACCAAGGTTTCAGATGGGGCCCAACAACAGTGCTTTTTTCCAATTAACTTTTTCTAAATAGAATAAAGCTACACAGCGTTCTGCTTTTGTCACTACCTCCCATGCCTCGGTGGCCGTCCTCTGGTCCTGACAAAAACGGAATAGGAGAAAGGGTGGCGAGTTGCAGATGGACTGCCAATTTCATGCCAGCTGTAAAAAGGGAAATATTAAAGCCACAGCAGTCTTTTTGAGAATCCATTGATGCCAGGCACCACAAGAAGGAAATCTGCATTGGCAGGTTTTGTTATTTTTTTAACTTGACCCTGACAATACCTGCTGGGCTACCTGTGCTTTCTGCCAAAGAAGTGTCAGATGAGGGAGGAAGTTTGCACACCTGGTAAATTCAACCTCACAATGCCATTTGGAGGGACGAAAGAGAAAGAGAGAGAGGCAACTACAGAAAAGAACAGAGCCAAGAAACAGAAACGGGGGAGGAGGAGGAAGAGTAATGAAACAAACAATTTGGAGGAATTCTTTTGTGACATTTTCCAAGATCGCGTTACACCGCAGGGACAGTAATAATTAAGTATTATGGCAGCTCTGGAGTGTGAGAATACACCGCTCTAGGTTTGAAATGTTGTACCTGGAACTCAAAAGGAAACTCTGCACCAGTCACTGTGTCTGCCTTACATTTTGATGACCTATTTGGCTGGCTGCTACTCTGCAGAGTTTGCAAGGGCTTGTCATGAAAACATTAAGTGGTCTCTTAATTAGCTGTCCTTTCCAAAAAGGATTTTCCTTCATTTACAATCAGTGTGCCTGTAGAAAACACTAAGTAATTGATTTTGCCTGTTCCAGTGGCACTTCGACCATTCCTTTAACAGTCCTGTTTTAGGAGTCAGTTTGATTGAGGCAACTGGGGACGCTGAGGGAGGGGCAGGTTTCTCCAGTGATGCTCAAGGCAAAGCCAAGCTTGTTAGCAGCAACTGTCACACAAGGGACAGGGCACGAGAGCACAGTAAGCTTTAGCAGCCACACCCCCTGGGACTAACGTACACTCTCGTTGTAGAGCCCCTTTTGTGCTCCAATTTCCCTCTATATGCCCAGGACACACAAAAAGGAACTGGTAGACTTGGAGTCTTGCAAACTGCTGCTTCCGTTCATTAGAGTGCTGACAAACATTAAAAGCATCGCGTGTCCATACGTTTTTTTCAATCCACCAGTGTTTCTCTTTTGAGTAAGAAATATTTGGCCTCTATAATCATCACCCAACATGAGGTTCTCTCCTAAAAATGAATGTGAGCTCCATGGAAGCTGAAATCTCATGTGTCCCAGATGTAGAATCCTGCCTGGCACAGAAAATACCCTCAAATACTTGCTGAATGGATGAATGTATCTTTTCAATGGCCCTGGTTTTCCTAAATCCGAACAAAAGTTTAAATGGAAATTTAATTTTTAATGTTTGACACCTGAGAATCCTTTCCCATAGCCATTCCCACACCTATTTTTTTTAATGTCTCTGGGGCCAGAAAAACATCATGATTTTATTATTCATGTATTGTTAGAAATTCAGTTAGTGTCTGCTCTTTGGAGAAAATATCGCAGAAGCTGGCAAAGTGTCTGGTTATTCTTTCAATCTCCCGAGAAAGTCAAAGCTGAAGCATCTTCAAGGCAGACACGAGCTCTTATTAAATAATTACACCTCCTCGTGGAACAAATGTGAATCCATATGAACTTACAGAAATCCCTTTGGTGATAACACCATTAGTGCCATGACTGTGGAGAGAACTGAAAAATAAGAGCAGTGTTTAGTCAGGATACAGCTAGATAAATTATAGATGGGAAGTCACACTTTACAGGTCATTGGTAGAAAGTTCAACTCTCTGCTAAGGCTGGACAGTTCCCCGAGGCTTGATTCCTGGTTCTACATGTTCTAAATTGGAGTTTCAGCTGCTTTCCTTAAGGCACACTTCCATAGTTTATGAGTGGTCATCATTGACACATTTCTCATTTTCATCTCTTTGTTCCACATTGGCCCCTAGGATGACACTGAACAATTCTTCTGCCTACCTGGTGGGTTATGCCTCCTCAGACAATTCCAGGTGGTTGTTTGTTCCATTGCGGATATCCCCCAAAAAAGGTCTTGCCTCCCTTCCTATGCCCTCGGAGACACGTTTTGACTTTGAAATCTTAAAAAAAGAAATGCTTACACAGACCTGTGTACCAAAGAACTGCAGAATTTGATGACTGAAGCACTCACTGCTCTTTGCAAATATGGTCCATTTTGCCTATTCAGGCTTTCTTGATGTATCAGACCCTCTAGCCACTTACTCATTTTCCCTGTAATTCCTTAGAGAGGTGAATTGCCGTCTTCAGTAAATTTATTTGAACACATTCATTACTCTGTTCTCTTCTCCTTCTGCTATCATCCATACTAGTTAATTTGCATAAATTCTTTTAAATTCCCAATTATTCTCTTCTTTTTTAGACCAAGAGCCCAATTTACAAGGTCTTCATTGCCTTATTACTAAACTGCTTTACTTCACTTTTCTTGTTGAATACCAATGTTTAGGGGGGAAATGTGAAATGTGTTGGCAGCTCTGTTTGAACCATATTTAAAAGGAAATTAAAACCATGTTTTGACAAGGTTTTTAGAGTTGGGGGCAGGGGGGGACATGCCCACAAACTGAATTAACCTAAAGTTTATGGGAATATACATGTCAGTATTATTCTCAAATACAGTGAGAGCAAGTTTTGGTGTTCAGAGGGTTTGGATCTGGGAAAGAACTGCTTGAAGTGATGGAGAGATATTTTAAATCTTAAATGGTGGGATGGAAAGAGTCTAGGATGGGTTTGTTTGTTACGCTTTGACAACTTGTCAAGTTGTCATTATTCTCATTTCCTCCTTTACAAATATATTTGCTGGTTTCAAAATTCTGATTGTTTCTCCGATGGTTGAAAAAATATACATAAACTCTTTGTGGCAAAGATAAACAGAATACAAAATTAATTTAACCATGCAGTTATGCCGCAGCTAAGTTCAATATTGTATAATATATAATATTTCTTCTTGAATTCATCCTAGCATATCTGTGTTCCTGTGTTTTTTGTTTTCAGTAGAATAGTACAGCCAACATTAGTTCATCAAGTCTTTTGATTCTGACTGAGTTTTGCTGGCCAGATACAATGACAATGACAATGATGATGATAATAAAAGGGGAAATGGATTGAGTGCTGTCTTCCAGACACTGAGATAAGTGCCTTAATCTTTACAACAATCCTGGGAAACAGATACTGTTCTTCCTGTTCTGTAGATGAGGACACTTAGGCACAGAATGGGTAAACACTCTTCATGAGGATGACTACCTAGCTACCAAGTTACAGAGGACTTGGGATATAAACCTAATCAGTCTGACTCTAGAGCCTGACTGGCTTAACCATTATCTTAAACTACTCCCCTAGTGACACTAGGAGCCAAATTCTCAAATAAGCAAAACTGTGTACTAATGTACATTTTTGAAGACACCTATATGTCATATCTTCTTATCAAATACTTTTGTATGAGGTTTCTATAATTTTAGGAGAGCTGGAGATACAGGTTCAAAAAAAAAGGTCCAATTTCAATATGAAGTTGCAGTAAAACTAACCAAAGCTCAAGAAAAGCTCAAGATAATCAGAAAAGGTAAGAGGGATAAGCACACACCGTACTCCCTTATGGGAAGGTACAGATGTCTTTTGACACCAAATTTACTCATTATCAATGAAAATACTCATATGTAAAAGTTTTAGACCTAAAATGAATGCTGGCCTCTGATAAGTAGTACATTTGCCAGTTTTGATTGATCTTTCAAAGGCTAAGTAAATTACCTAGACCTGGGTTTAAGATATATGCAAATTATTTTAATGTGAGGACAATCAATCCTACCATCATCACCATCATCATGAATATGTAGCTGTATCAGGTCAAGAGAAAACAGGCCTGCTCTCCCCTTCTGTGAGACCACCTCTAATGGAACAGGTACTTAAGAAAGATGGTTCTGAAATAGTAATCCTTTCCAAACACTTTAAACATGATGCTTTACCTCTTGTCTGACCAGGCAAATGCTGTGACTTTCTTTATGTTTTTTGAATCTTGTATCAGCAAACTCTGTAGCCAAGGCCAGTCTTAGGCAATAGCAAGACACCAATGTTTTTTCCATGCCTTATTTCCCCACAATCAGACAACTGCCTAACGTTGCAAAATGCACCACTTAATCAGTCAGTCCATGACTTCTCATCATACGGTGTATGTCTTTACCAATTGTATATAATGTACCCATCCTGTGACTTCTGGGTTTCCCCATTAGTTATTAGTTTTTGTTTATCTAGTGTGTCATTTTTAGGAAAAGATACCAAACAATAGAGTAGCGTTTGCATATAATAAGTTAATTAAAATCTAGGGCAGCAAACAAAAGATGTAGAATGAAGTTATAGGTCAATATACTGGGATGCCTCTATGATGCTGTAGCTAATGACTGAAACTCTGCACATGTCAATTTGGTTTTTGATCCTGACCAGAGGAACTTATTGCTAAAAACACTTTAAAAAAAAATTGGTTTTGCCTTTGCCATTAATAACATACTTTCAACACATGGACCTTAAAGAATGTATTATTAAATTAGCCATGGTATTTTTTTAACTTTTTATTTTGAAAGAACTTCAAACTTACAGAAGATTGCAAAAATAATGCAAAGACAATACACAGAACTCCAATAGACTCCCCTCACCCATATACCCAGATTTAATAACTTTAAGCATTTTGAGACATTAATTGTATCATTTATCTATCTATCTATCTATCTATCTAAACATGTGAGGATAGATTGCATACAGCATGCTCCTCTAATACTTAACACTTCCAGGTACATATCCTGAGAACAAAGACACTCACTGTGTCCTTTAGCATTGCTAGCAAGTTCATGAAACTTTAACATTGATAGAAAGCATACTGTCCATATTCCAGCTTCTCAGCTGTCACAATAACGTCCTTTTTCTTTCCTTCTGTGTTGGGAGATTCTTTTTTCTTTTAATTTTGGTAACATATATACAAGCTAACATTTCCTCCTTTACCCTCATTCAGACACATAATTCAGTGGTGTTAATTACATTCACAGTATTGTGCTACCATCACCATCCCCCATTACCTAAAGTTTTCCTCACCCCACCCCCAGAAAAATTTTGCACCAATTAAACTTTAACTCCCTGTGCTGTATTTGTGAAACTTCTCCATTTTTATCTAGAGCCATCTAGCAAAATGAAGCAGCATCATTAAAATTGCTAGATATGGGGTAGCAAGGACAGATTAATTCCACCAAGCGGTAAAAGCACATTTCTATGACTTCAGGCTAGAGCTGAGTACCCTGGGATATGAGGTTAAAACCGTTCCCTCTACATATTTGAAAAGTGCAAATAGTTTCAATCCTTCCGCAGGCCATTTAGCCTGGTTTCCCTGTGGGAACCAAAACACAGGACAGCTTTTGTTCACCAGTACACTCCTTTCCCTTTAGTGGCCACTTTCCCCCCACTCTCTCATGTCCCTTCTAGTCCTGGACTGATGCCAAACGAATATATGGTCATCTGTACTGACCTTCCAGCTTGTAAAAATAAAGCCATTTTCAAAACAATAAAATTCTAGTTAGGACTTTGCTTTTTATTTTTTAAGGTGCATTTTTCCCTCAACTGTTTGGCAAAAAAAACACATCCATTTCCAGAGGCTTTTTCAAGTCACAGTCACAGCGATGTTGTTCAAAGTTTATTGGGCAGGGAACACACACAGTTACCTTTTCAATCTTTCTAATTTGTATTGGATTCTAAGCTCTCACATCTTGGCCCTCGGGCATTTTCCTTGATAAAGCCCTCCTACCTTCTAGTCCAACGAAGACCAAAGACTTTGGATATGAAATTTTAAAAGTAACCACTGGAGAAGAGGCTTCAATTGTATTGGCCCAACTGGCAATCTGCAGAAGGCCGCATGAATTGCTCAGAGATAACGCCGTTGCCTTCTACCGGTTTGAATCAAGCAGAGATTAACAGTGTCCAAGAGTTGTTATCACCTGGTGATGGCTTGGGCGCTGATATGAAATAAATTGCTAGTATCTTGTGTCTACGTGCCTGAGGTCACCCGGTTCAAGCTATTTTAGGGACCAGATCCAAATCTTAGCTGCAATGGGCACTCTAAAAGGAAGCCTCTGCACAAAGATCAAGTGCTAAATAAACCCGTACATCATGCTTGCTCTTGCACTAATGGAAGAGATCTTCTCAAACAAGGTTGGAAATAAACTAAGGAGTCGTGGAGCAAGGGAAATGGGCAAGGCCTGTGGGCTCTGAATCTCAGGCCTCTGAGTATTTAAATTCTGTCCTGAGTCTCTTACAGGTGATTTCATACTCTGACCTTGAATTTCCCACCTCTCCTTCCGACTCGGTCAGAAGGTCCCACCTCCCTCAATCTTTATTTCATTCACGTTGACAATCAAGTTTTAAGAGAAATCAGAACTTTTTCAACAGGAAAATTCGTGTGGAGAGAGAGAAACAATTCAGACTGAACTTTCTGACACTTTTAATTAGGGTCAGATAGTTGCTTTCTTTCCCTTGTTCTTGTTTTGTTTTATGTTAGGTAAAGGGGCTTTTAGGTTTGAATCTTTAAAATCATTAAATTTGCACTTTAATTTTCTCGTGTAGATACCATTTTAAAAAACCACTCTTTCAAGGATTTAGAATTCATTCTGCATAAACATTACCCCTGGGAAAAATAGCTCACATAATGCCTGATTGAGTAGAATTCAGAAATAAAAGGAGGTTGGGGTTATTTTGTTTAAAAAAGTCAAGGGTGGATTTAAAGTTTTACAGGGTTGCTGTAGTATCCAATTGTTAGTATGAGCTACAAACCTTTCTAACTCCAGGTTCGCCCCTCTCCCAGAACATCTGTACCATAAAGACCAACGGCTCTTCGTTCTGGATGGTTACAGATACTTCTGGGAATGTCATGAAAGCAGTGGATCTTCTATCCAGAGAAATCACACTGCACACACACACACACACACACACACACACACACAAACACACAATTTCCTATACAACTGAGGGGCTTCCCCTACCCACCCAAACACATCCATGGGCACTCATCCCCAAAGCAATGCCTTTGGTTAAGAATTCTTGAAACAGATCATTAGCTCATCTTTGATTAAAATTGTATATTACGTACTCAACACTTTTATCAAAACGTATAAAGGGAAAGAAAACAGGAGGGAACGTAATGTGACCATTTAAAACGGGCAGGAATTGAGATTATTGGTGTCATCCATCCACTTATTCGTCCTTGAAAGGGGCTGCATTTTTGTACCAAGTTTTCTATTTCTCCCATCTCAAAATCGGCATTTTTGTACCAACTTTTCTACTTCTCCCATCTCAAAATCGGCATTTCTGTACCAGGTTTTCTACTTCTCCCATCTCAAAATCCGCATTTCTGTACCAAGTTTTCTACTTCTCCCATCTCAAAATCGGCATTTCTGTACCAACTTTTCTACTTCTCCCATCTCAAAATCGGCATTTCTGTACCAGGTTTTCTACTTCTCCCATCTCAAAATCGGCATTTCTGTACCAGGTTTTCTACTTCTCCCATCTCAAAATCGGCATTTCTGTACCAAGTTTTCTACTTCTCCCCATCTCAAAACCGGAGGTTCCTATCGGACTGCCCCTGTTAAGACAGAACCAAGGCTGTGCCTCTGGTGGAAAGGTTTCCCCCGAATAGACTTGAGTTCTTGCTGGCCTTCTAAAGCTTCAAGCGGTCGGCTGAGATGAGAATTAAAAACCAATTTACTATAAGCTGAGCCCCCAGTCTTGGGGCTTATCCGTATGAAACTTAACCCCACAAAGGATAGGTCAAGTCTACTTAAAATTTAGGCCTAAGAGTCACCCCCAGGAGGGCCTCTTTTGTTGCTCAGATGTGGCCTCTCTCTCCAGCCAACATGATGAGCAGTCTCACCACCCTTCCCCTCTCTACGTGGGACATGACTCCCAGGGATGTGTACCTTCCTGGCAACATGGGATAGAGATCCTGGAATGAGCTGAGATTCAGCATCAAGGGACGGAAAAAAACCGTAGAATGAGCTGAGAATTAACATCAAGGGATTGAGAGAACCTTCTCGTCCAAAGGGGGAAGAGTTAAATGAGACAAAGTGTCAATGGCTGAGAGATTCCAAACAGAGTCGAGAGGTTATCCTGGAGGTTATTCTTATGCATTAAGTAGATATCACCTTGTTGCTCAAGATGTAGCAGAGAGGCTGGAGGGAACTGCCTGATAATGCAGAGCTGTGTTCCAGTAGCCATGTTTCTTGATGATGATTGAACAATGATACAGCTTTCACAATGAGACTCTGTGAATGTGAAAACCTTGTGTCTGATGCTCCTTTCAGCTACTATATCAACAAAAGAGTAGAACATATGGAATAAAAATAAATAATAGGGGGAACAAATGAAAAAATAAATTTAGTTTGAAATGCTAGTGATAAATGAAAGCAAGAGGTAAGGGGTATGGTATGTATAATCGTTTTTTCTCTATTATCGTTTTATTTCTTTTTCTGATGTCTTTTTATTTCTTTTTCTAAATCGATGCAAATGTTCTAAGAAAGGATGAATATGCAACTACGTGATAATATTAAGAATTACTGATTGTATATGTAGAACGGAATGATATATTAATGTTCTTTTGTTAAGTTTTTTAATTAATAAAAAAGTTTAAAAAAAAAACCAATTTAATCAAGGAGAAGAGCTGTTGAAAAATGCGTTTCAACCACACTTGGCGTCAGTTTAAAACTAAAAATATTAACGTGATTCTTCTTCCCAAAATTCTCGAATTTCATTTTTACGAATCTCAATTTGAACCAAAATTAGTGAATTCCATTTTTAAGGATTTCAATCTGAAAAACGCCATTACCCAAAACATTTGCCTCCCATATTAAAATTTAAAAAAAAAAAATTATTTTGCCTCTCCAGAACAATAAGGATGACCGGAAACCAAACATTACACAAACGCGCTTGGCTGAGCCGCCCCGGGGAACTGGGGTGAAGCTTTGTGCACCCCGACTGTTCAAACCCTTCCGAACCGGCAGGGGCCACCCGCTCGAGCCGGCACCGGAAGCCGCCGCCGCCTTCCGGGTCCTCGGCGCCGGGGTGAGCGCACTTCCGCCGGGGTCCCCGGAAGGCGCCGACGACGCCCTGCGGGCCCGGCGCCCTCGGTTCCGGGGCGTCGACTCCTCCTCGGTGGGGAAAGGCGTCTCGCCCGGCCGCGTGCGTGGCGTCAGGCCTTCCCCTTCCCGCGCCTCTTCACCCGAAGGAGCTGGAGCAGGCAGGTCTGGACTTCTGAGCCCACCGTGCCGAGCGCCGCGCGGTCAGGGCGCCCACTTCGGCCCCGGCCTGGTGGCCCCTGGCCTCGCGGCTGCGTCACGTCCACACTCGACCTTCGTGGGTCCTCGCAGAGACCCGGCGGGCGGCTGGAGGACGGGGGCACGCGGAGGCAAAGCCGCGGCCTGCGCCAGGGCGCGCGGCCCGGTCTGCCGCTGCTCGAGGAGGCCTGCGCGCCCGGCCACGTGCGGCCGCGAGCGACGCGCAGGGCGAGGCCCACTCCCGGGTTGGGGCCTGCCGGGGGTGCGGGTAAGGGGGTCGGGATCCCGACCCTCCGCCTTTGACCGGCCTAGAGGTCCGTGGCCCCCGCAGCTAGTCGGAGAGCGGCCCCTCGCCCACTCCCGCCCTACGCCCAGGACTCTCCAAACGACGTTGGCTCGGGGCCGCCGCGCGCCGGCGACGGATGGCCCCGGGGGCTGCTGCTGCGCGTTGGTCGGGTGGAAGGTGGGGAGTGGAGAAGGGGAGCATGGCACACGCGCCGGCTTTTTCGGAGAAACCTGGCATCCCCTTCCGCCCGGCGCCGCGTTCGCGTCGGAGGCACCCCCGCGCCGTCGAGCGCGCGCAGCCGGACCCGAGGGCTTCCCGGCCCCGCAGGAGCGCCCCGGGAGTGTCCAGGGCTTGGCCCGGAGACGAGGGAGCTCACCGGGGCGCCCCCGACCTCGTAACTGCCGCCTCTCCGGCGAGGGCCGCGATCTGCTCGGCCCACTGCCCTTGGCGCTGCGGCCGGGGCAGGCGAGGGGCAGGACCCGCGACCCTCCCTCTCCGCTTTCGTCTGCCAGGTGACTTTGTGGCCGCAGGCTGGTTTTTCCCTCCCCTTTTCCGGAACACTGTCTGTGTGGATCACACCGGACTATGCTACCGGTAAGAACGCCTCTTCTTCAAAGCGTCGCAGCTAAAAAGTGCTTTGGCTGTAAGCTGATAATCAGGGGGCTGCGGTCAAACGCCCGCTCCAGACCCTGTTGCCCACGGGCAACGTCCTTTAGGGCCCAGTAACCCTAAACGCATCCCAGAGCCGTTTGAATGGTAAGGAGTGTTCTCTTAATGGTCCATGAGCCTAAAATGTCACTACTGGTTCTAGGAACAGATTTTAACTCCAAGCTGTAATAGGTGATTTTCTGATTTCAGTTAACCTAAGGCTGCCGGAGGTCCCAGATGGGAGGTTGGGGGGGCAAGGCCCGTGGGCGAGCCTGCACCCCCACCCCCAAGCTCTTTAAAAGGCGCTTTCGGGCCTTTACCTCAAGAACCTGGGTTAGCAGGGGAGCAGGCCCTGGGGCACGTATTGCTGTTCATCTCACTCCCAAAGGTTGGATTTGCTGGTTCCTTCATGGGCAGTCCGGGGGTGGGGGGTAGGAGGAAGCAATTATCAATTCTAGATTGCTAGAAACTGGCATCACATTTTTGTAAAAGCCTTCAGCTGGAAATGTTTTCTAGGGATGTCAGGTAGACTAAGAAATCCTTAATGTAAAAGGTCCCCTTCCCACCCCCACGGTAGGCACTAGAGGGTGGCAGAGGATTCGATGTGGTGCTTGGGCATCTTGTCTTCCTTATGATGCTGAAACATCGGTCATGGCAAACTTTGGCCACTTAGCATTGTTTGCTGTGGGATTCTTTTTGTTTTGTTTTTCCTAACACCATTCCCACAAAAGAATTGAAGGTAATGGGTGAAGGAGATTAAGAAATAAAAGTGAGTCATAGACCTCATGCTGTTCGACTTTCCCTCTAGGAGAAAAACAAAATTTGAAGCCGACCCTCCCCCCTCCCGATGGCCTGGTGGCCCTGGCACCAGCAGTTGTCTGTGACTTTACAGGGCTCCTTTATTTGAATTTCCTTATTGTTTGTTTGCAGTCGACAGCATGTTGGTTTTTAAATATAAAATACACTGCTTGCAAGAATGTAAGTCTGGCTGATTCTCTTTATAACTAGGGGCGCCTCCCTTGGTGGAGGGGACTGCTGCGAAGGAGAGGGCCTTTGCCACACATGCCGGCTTCCTCCACTTTGAGCCACGTCTGACTGCAGAAGCTTCCCCCAGCTCCCGGATTCGGTTCGTTTCGTTGGAACCGCTTCCACTAGAAGAACTGACCTTTAGAAATAGTTTCTAGATTTCATTTTAATCAGCCCGTCTCGCCAAAATACAACCAGCTGCCCCACCTATTATTTTAAAGTCTCGTGTTCTCATTAACAGGCAGTTGGGAAGAAATGCTCCAAGCAGTGCTGTACAAAGTATCTCAGTACACCGGAGCACCACGAGTTCACGGTGTAGTGTTAATTCTGTCCGAGACAAATCCTATAATCTGTGCAGTTTCAGAGCCTAATGCCGAAAACTATCAGGGTGGGTTTTGTTTGGGGTTTTGCTCCCACCCCACCCCACCCCCAGGAGAAACTCCCAGGGCTTTCCCGTCTTTTGTATCGCATTAACCCAACGAACTAGGGCGAGAAGGAGATGCAGTTTGATCCCGGCACGCTGCGCTGGCTGGGCGCCGGCAGTTGAAAAGAGAGAGGCAGAGGTGTTCAGGGCCCTGGTCGCAGATTTTGGCATGTTGATAAATGATGGGGTTTAGTGGCACGAAAAGGAGAGGAGAGATCCATCCTCCATAAAAGTTTCAAAGAAAGGCAGGACGCAACAGGCCGAGATCAGGACAGATCCCCACACAGCATCCTCCTATTCCTGTTTTATAAAACGTCAGCTTCCATTTGCGTTGGATGCGCATGCCTCCCCCACTCCTTTGTGTTTTTGTTTTTTGCATGATTAAAACACGTCTCTGTACGCTGCGAGCCGCCGCCTAACGCTGGCACGCCTGGTTTTGGGTTACAGCCTTGTCCAGGTAACGCCAGCGAGGTTCCCGCCGAGCGCGGGATGCGGGTCCCAACGTGCGGCGCGCGCGTCGGGGCTGGCGGCCAGGGCCGGCCTCCGGTGAGGTGGCGGAGGGCGCGCGGCCACGGCCCCTGCCCCGCAAGTAACTGGCATGGGCTGCCTGGCATATTGGGGCCTTCCGGAATGC
>PVIY010037889.1:0-24319 GCA_004026745.1 Myrmecophaga tridactyla | reverse complement strand
AGGGGATGGGGGTCCTGGATCTCCGGTCCCCCTGGTGGTTCGCTTTTCTCAGCCTGGTCTCTCACTCACAAAGGGGGTGGCGCGGGGAGGGCTCCCCCGAGGGCGTGTGCGCCCTTCCACCACCCCGACCCTGCACCCCCCGATAACTGTCGGTTCCCCAGCCCGGCAGCCGGGCGGCACCTTTGAGCAGCTCCAAGGTGCGCAGCTCGAAGGGGATGCCATTCTCTTGGCGAAGATGTAGACGGCACGGCAGGGCTGCGACAGCAGGTCCAGGTAGAGCTCCAGGCCCATGGCGGGGTCCCCGGAGGACGGCTCCGGGCGCGGGATGCAGCAGCAGCGCGAGCGGACGCAGGGACGCGGGGACACGGGGCTCCCGGGACGCCTCCGCCGGGGCCCGGGGCCAATCGCCGGCGCAGCCAGCGAGGGCGGGGTGGGGGTGACCGAGGGGCGGGGACGTCCCCAATCCCAGCCCCGCTCGGGGACACCCCCTGCCTCCATCCCTCCGTACTCCAGGGCGCAGGAGTGGGGTGGGGAGGGGAAGGGTGCTGGGAGAGGGGGTAGGGTACTGGAAGAGGGGGCCCCAGCTTCAGGGTCCTTTGAGCAAAGGAGTTGACCTGAATGGGCTCATCATCTAAGGCTGACATCTTTCCCCGCAGGAAGTTCTGTGGGCTCTGCCTGGCCGATGAGAAGAGAGGTTCAGCCATGGCAGGTGTCCAGCCCCCAACCCGGGACACAGCTCCTCCCTCCCTAACAGTCCACAGATGGGCCCCTGGGGGGTCCCAGGGGAGAGGTTTGATTGTTGCAGGATGCAAATTACAATTATGATCATTACAATGAGTAGCTACTATTAAGTACTGTTATTCCCATTTTCCCAATGGGGAAACTGAGGCACAGAGTGCTGTAAACCCAGGAGTTCTGGCTCCAGCGTCCATGCTCTTAGCCGGACACCCTGGTGAGTGGTAACATTGCAGGGCTTATGTTCAGCATTGTGGTGTTGTTGTCACACTTCATTCCAGTTGCATTCCTTGTGGGTTTGTTCCTTCCTTTCTCCAGGCCTCAGTTTCCCCCACCTTTGAGGGTGCCAGAGCCCTTGTGAGGCCATGACTCTGGACTCACCTTGGCCTAAGCCCAGGCCTGTCCCTTGCCACTCACACCCTGCCAGGGACAGCGGCAGGCCAGCCAAATGTTATTAGTGTCAGATGTCATTTTCTAAAAGAAATCCAACCGAAATGCGCCAGCTGGAGCATAATGTTGTCTACAAAATGAGGAACATTTCCATAAAGAAAGTAAAGGGTCAGTAATGTTTTCTTTGACTGAAAATTAAAAATGAAGGGAAGATAGGGAGAAATCCAGATTTCCACATTTAAGGTATAGAAAGAAGCTAAATACCCAGAGAACGCAACAGCTGCCCACCCCCTCTAGTTGATCCCAATTGACGCCCCGGGGAATGGCTGGTCTACCCTGGCCCCCAGCTCACCCCCAGCCTTGCAGGTTCAAAGCCTCATTTGGAAAAATTGGGTAGACTGAAATACTAGTGGTCAATGAGAGGGAGGGGCAGGGGGTGTGGGATGCATGGGTTTTTTTTTTTCTATTTTCTTTTTCTGGAGTAGGGCAAATGTTCTAAAAATGATCTCGTGAAGAATACATAACCATACGATGATATTGTAAGCCACTGACTATACTTGGATAGATTGTATCATGGGTGAAGATATCACAATAAAATCTTATACAAAAGAAACAAAACACCTCACTTGGTCCATGTCTCAGAATTAATCACTTTCTCCAGAGGACCTCCATTCCCCTATTCCAATTCCCAAGAGACTGAGGGATTTATTAATTTATATAAACAAAGATAAAAGCCATTAAACAGAAAGCTGCCTACCATTGTCCAGTGCCCTCTCTGCAGGGCAGACCCACCGACAGCCTGGTGGGGGCAGAATGAGAGCAAAGGGTTCCAGACCACTTCAGCAAGACCAATCGAGAGCTTGGAGAAGACCTTCTGTATTAGTTATCTATCGCTACCTAAATCACCACAAACTTAGAGGCTTAAAACAACACGCACTTGTTATCTCACAGCTTCCGTGGCTGCGTAAGACTGAGGGCCATGGCTTCTTGCTAGCTACCTGCTGGAGACGCTCTCAGCTCCTTGCAACCTCTCAGCATGGTCCCTTGCTTCTTCAAAGCCAGCAAGGGAGAGAATTTCTGGAGACAGTTGGCTAGCAAGATGGTGTCTTGGAGAATGAGGTTATCTCAGAAGTGACATTCCATCACCTTTTGCTATATTCTGTTGCTTAAAAGTGAGTCACACAACCAAAGCTATAGGCTGAGCCCCCAGTCTTGGAGTCTATTCATATGAAACTTAACCCCACAGGGGATAGGTCAAGTCTACTTAAAATTAGGCCTAAGAGTCACGCCCAAGAGAGCCTCTTTTGTTGCTCAGATGTGGCCTCTCTCTCCAGCCAACACAACAAGCAATCTCACCACCCTCCCCCTGTCTACGTGGGACATGACTCCCAGGGGTATGGACCTTCCTGGCAACGTGGGACAGAAATCCTAGAATGAGCTGAGACTCAGCATGAAGGGATTGAGAAAAATCTTGGAATGAGCTGAGACTTAGCGTCAAGGGATTGAGAAAACCTTCTCGACCAAAATGGGGAAGAGTGAAATAAGACAAAGTGGCAATGGCTGAGAGATTCCAAACAGAGTCAAGAGGTTATCCTGGAGGCTATTCTTACACATTGAGTAGATATCACCTTGTTATCCAAGATGTAATAGAGAGGCTGGAGGGAACTGCTTGAAAATGTAGAGCTGTGTTCCAGTAGCCATGTTTCTTGATGATGATTGAATAACGATATACCTTTCACAATGTGACTGTGTGATTGTGAAAACCTTGTGTCTGATTCTCCTTTTATCTACCATATCAACAAACGAGTAGAACATATGGAATAAAAATAAATAATAGGGGGAACAAATGCTAAAATAAATTTAGTTTGAAATGCTAGTGATCAATGAAAGCGAGGGGTAAGGGGTATGGTAGGTATAATCTTTTGTTTTTCTTTTCTGTTTTCGTTTTATTTCTTTTTCTATTGTCTTTTTATTTCTTTTTCTGAATTGATGCAAATGTTCTAAGAAATGATTAATATGCAACTAAGTGATGTTACTGTGAATTACTGATTATATATATTAATGTTTTATTTGGTTTGTTAAATTTTTTTTAATTAATAAATTAAAAAAAAAAGTGAGTCACAGTTCCCAGCCAAGATAAAGGAGAGATTGGAATATAGGATCATGGGGTCACCTTCCAAGGACAGGTGGCTTTTGGGGTCTGCAGTCTTTGCAGGTGCACAGGAACCTGCCTCTTAGAAGGGCTCTGTGCTTGGTCTAATGCTTTGCTATTGTCGTCTTGAAATTCTTCATTTTTGAACAAGGCCCTGCATTTACATTTGTAGTCGGTCCTGTGCAAGGAGTCTGGACAGCTCACAAAGGTGAAACTAAACTCATGTTCTCAGGACAGGGATGGGGCTGCCCCAACAGTAGGTGCTCCCCAGTCTCCAACTGTTTTCATTTCCTTGGCTATTCAAGCAAATACCATGCAATGAGCTGGCTTCAACAATGGGAATTTATTGGCTCAAGGTTTTGAAGTTAAGAGAAAGTCCAAGTCAAATCAGCCTCAAGGTGATGCTTTCTCCCCAAAGACTGGGGTTCTGAGGTTGACTGCTGGTGACCCTTGGTCCTTGGTTTGTCACACAGTCATGCATATGGCAGCCTCTCCTGGCCTCTCCCTTCTCTTCTGGGTTCCATTGATGTCCAGCTTCTTACTTCCTCTGGCTTTCTCTCTTTTTCTGTCTGAATGTCATTTAGCTTATACAGAACTCCAGTAATAGGATAAAGACCCACCCTGAATGAGGTGGGCTATGCCTTAAAATGAAGTAACCACATCAAAAGTTCCTACATACAATGGGTCCACACCCACAGGAATGGATTACTTTAAGTACATGTTTTTCTGGGGTACATATAGCTCCAAACCGCCACACTCTCCTAGGGCCCATTTCCCCATGGCATCTCATGTTCTTGAAATTTAAACTAATGCCATCTTTGGTAAGGAACATGAGTGTACCCACATTTCCTCAAGAAAAAGAAAAAAACATTTCCCCCGTGGAAGAGCTTTGTGACCTACCTACCTGGTTTCTCCATAAATTGTGGTCCTTAACGTGGAGGCAGCAGCGCTGCCCTTGAGCTTGTTAGCAATGCAGACCCTCAGGCCCCAGCCTACACCCCAGAGCCACCAAATCAGAATCTGCATCTGAACAAGAGCCCTGGGTGATTCTAACGCACTTCAAAGCACAGGAAGGGCTGTCCCAGAACACAGGCTGGGAGGCCACCAGGGGCCACTCTGCCCCTCTCAGAGGTGGCAAAGCATTGTCCTATTTTGACTCTTCCCTCTCTCCCAGGGTCTCCTTCTCCATGCATGTCTGCCCTTGAGGCACTGTGACCTCTCAGCTCAGTTTCCATGGCCAAAGGTCTGATTCTCAGTATTTCTGAGTCAGATGCTGAGAAGCTGATTGGATCACCTCTGTGTCGGCCAGGGACAGGTAGCCAGTCAGTGGCTAGAGGAAGATCACATGACAGAAAACAGGGCTGTCTCTTAAGCCCTGGATGCAGGAAAGGTACTTTTTCCAAGGGAAAGTTGGGAGAAAGTGAGTACGCCAGGCAGCAGCCATCCTATTCTGGACTCTGACCTCAGGCAGTCAGGACACACTTCTGTAGGCTATGGCCTAGGTCCCTTTTACTCTTGGCAGATAAGAGGTCCCCAGGTGCTGAAAACCAACACCCAACAGCCTCAGCGCAGCCTCTTCAGCTCCTTCCTCAACCAAAGAAGCTACAGGATTTAGTGCAATGAATCAACTGTGGGGCTGGGTGGAGAGCCCAGGGCCATGACAGGACTTGCCATGAGACAGACCAATTGAAGGGTTTTAGCTTTTCTTTGTTTCAATTTTCTATATACAAGAAAATTGTCCTAGTCTGAATGCTGCTGGAATGTGATATACCTGAAATGGAATGACTTTTAAAAAGAGGAATTATTAAGTTGCAAGCTTACAATTCTAAGGCCATTTAAATGTCCAAATGAAGGCACCAATGAGAGGTTACCTTCACTCAAGAAAGGCCGATGAAGTTTGGGGTTTGTCTCTCAGCTGGGAGGGCACATGGCAACATCTGCTAGCTTTTTCTCTCGGTTTCTTGATTCACGAAGCTTCCCCAGGGGCATTTTCCTTTGTCATCTCCAAAGGTCTCTGACTGTGTGGACTCTGTTGGTTCTGGTGGCTCTAAAGATTTTTCCAAAATGGTTCCCTCTTAATGGGCTCCAGTAAGCAACCCCACCTTGAATGGGTGGAGATACATCTCCATGGAAACCATCTAGTCAGAAGTTACCACCCACAGTTGGGTGGATCACATCTCCATGGAAACAATAAAAAAGATCCCACCCAGCAATATGGAATGAGGATTAAAGGACACGGCTCTTCTAGGGTACCTAATAACCTTGAAATGGCACACATGTCATTGGCAAATATGGTTTTACTTCTTCCTTTCCAAGTAGATGCTTTTTGTTTTGTTTTGTATTTCTTTTTTCTTGTCTAATTGCCCTGTACCTTCAGTATAGTGTTCAAGATTAGCAGGGACAGTGGACATCCTTCTTCCTGATCTTGCGGAAGCATTTGGTCTTTCACCATTAAGTATGATACTTGCTGTAGGTTTTTTCACAGATGCCCCTAATCAGATTGTGGAAGTTTCTTCCTTAAGCTGTTGAGTGTTGTTGGGTTTTGGGAGGGATTTTTGTGTGTGTGTTAAATATAACAAAACATGCCGTTTTAAGTGTGAACTTCGGTGGCATTAATTACATTCGCATTGTTGTACAACCATCCCCATGATGTCCAAAATTTTCCCATCACCCCGAACTGAAACTCTAGACCCACTAAGCAATACCTCCCTCCCTTTCTTCCTTCCCCCCACCCCCCAGTAACCGCTAACCTACTTTCTCTGTGAATTTGCCTATCATACCATTGGAGTCATATAATATTGGTCCCTTTGTGTTGGCAGAATAATATTCCACTTTATGTATATAACATGTTTTGCTTATCCTGTCATCTGTCAATGAATACCTGGGTTGTTTCTAGCGTTTGCCTATTGTGAATAATGTTGCTATTAGCATATCTGTTTGAGATTCTGTTTTCAATTCCTTTGGGTATAGATGGAGTAGAATCCCTGAGTCATACGGTAATTCTGTGTTTAGCTGTTGAGTATTTTTATCACCAAAGGGTGTTGTGTTTTGTCAAATACTTTTTTTTTTTTTTGGTCTCTTGAGATGACCTGTGGTTTTTGTCCTTCTATTAATACGGGGTATTATATTGTTAAGGATCTGTTGAGATTTTCTATTTCTTCTTGAGTTAGTCTTGATAGTCTGTGTGTTCCTGGGAATTTGTCCGTTTCATCTAAGTTATATAATTTGTTGGCACCCAGTTACTCATAGTATTTCCTTACAGTCTTTTTTTGTTTGTTTATGTGAGATCACTAGTGATGTCCTGTCTTTCATTCCTGATACTAGTTATTTGCGTCTTCTTTTTTTCTTAGTCAATCCAGTTACACATTCGTCAATTTTGTTGAACTTTTCAAAGAACCATTTTTTTCATTGATTTTCTCTATTGTTTTTCTATTCTCTATTTCCATATAATATTTATTATCTTTCCTTCTACTTGTTTTGGGTTTAGTTTGCTCTTCTTTTTCTAGTTTTTAAAGTGGAAAGTTAGGTTATTGATATGAGATCTTTTTAATATACACATTTACAACTATATACACTGCTTTAGCTGCAACCCCAAAGGTTTGTATATTGTTTTCATTTTCATTCATCTCAAAGTATTTTCTAATTTCCTTTCTGATTCTTCTTTGATGCATTATTAAGAGTGCTTTAAAATTTCCACATAATTTCCCCACTCTACAGTTTCCTTACATTATTGATTTCTAATTTCATTCCATTGTATTCAGGGAATGGTTCTAATCCTTTAAAATGTATTGGGACTTATTTCATGGCCTAACATAGGATCTATTCTGGGGGATGTTCCATGAGCACTTAAGAAGAAAGTTTATTCTGTTGTCATTGTTGTCATGGTGTCCTATAGACGTTAGGGCTAGTTGGGTTGTACTTTTCATGTCTTCTATTTCTTTGCTGAAATCTCTGTCTAACTATTTTAGCCATTGTTTAAAGTGGGGTATTGAAGTTTATATTATTATTGACAATTTACTCAAATTTAACCTTTAATTTTTTAACTCAATTTTTATTGATTTATTCACACCCCATATAATCCATCCAAAGTATATAATCAGTGGCTCATAGTATCAACACCTAGTTGTGTGATCACTATCATAACCAATTATAGAATAATTCCATTACTCCAAAAAGAAAATAACAAGTAGACATTAAAAAAAAGAAAACCCAAAACACTCATGCCCTTTATCCCCCATTATTGACCCCTAGTATTTGTGTAGAACATTATTAACTGTTGACAAAAGAATATTAAGATGCAACTGTTAACCAAAGTCCATAGTCTGGTGGTACTTTTTTTCCCATGTACCAATCTATTGTGAACTCTTTGTACAAGTGTCGTACATATGTACTTGTTCATGAAAAAACTTATTTGTAGTGTTAATCATAAACATTGTCGACCACAAGGCAGTGTGTTATATCACTCCATAGTTAATGTCTAGCTTTCCTTTTGGTGACATACATGACTTTTAAAAAAACCCTTTCAACCATCTTCACCTAGTTTCAGCACTATTACTTATAATCCCATTAAAGAGCTAATGTCACTTCTACCCATTTCCAAACACTCAAGTTCAACCTCATTAAAAATTCTGTACATATTAGGCAGCCACTCCCCATTCACTAGCCTTATTCCCTTAGTAACCTGTATCCTAAGCTTTATGATTATGTGTTTACATATTCCAATTAGTTCATATTAATGAAATCATACAATATTTATTCCTTCCATGTTTGACTTCTTTCACTCAGCATTATGTCTTTAAGGTTCACCCACGTCCTCACATCCTTCAGGACTTCATTCCTTCTTACTATTGAGTAATATTCCATCATACGCATATACTGCATTTTGTTGACCCATTCATCTGTTAATGGACACTTGGATTGTTTCCATCTTTTGGCAATTGTGAATAATACCACTATGAACATCGGTGTGCAAATATCTGTTCGAATCCCTGCTTTCCGATGTTCTGGGTATATTCTGAGTAGCAGAATTGCTGGCTTATAGGGCAACTCAATATCTAAGTTCTGAGGAACTGCCAAAATGTCTTCCATGGCAGCTCTACCATATCACATTCCCACCAGCAGTGAACAAGTGTTCCTACTTCTCCACATCCTCTCCAACACTTGTAGTTTCATGTTTGTTTAATAGTGGCCATTCTAATAGGTGTGAGATCACATTGTGTTCATTTGTAGTTCCCTAATAGCTAGTGATATTGAGCATCTTTTGATGTGCATTTTAGCCATTTGTATTTCTTCTTTGGAAAAATGCTTATTTGTGTCTTTTGCCCATTTTAAATTTGGGTTGTCTTTTTTATTGTTGAGTTGGATTAACCTTCAATTTTTTTTTTCATGGGCAGGCACAGAGAATTGAACCCGGGTCTCAGGCATGGCAGGCGAGAACTCTGTCTGCTGAGCCATTGTGGTCCACCCTAACCTTTAATTTTTAAATAACTTTTGGAAGCTGGGAAGACCAGCTGGGTGGACCCAGAATCACCACCCCCGGCCCCCCATACAACAGACCCTATGCCTACACCAACTCCCTCTCTGGCTCAGAAGCCATGGTTGTGCCAGTTCTTTATTGGTCAAAGAAAAGGGCTTGTTTTGATGCTTCCCCTATGGAGGGAGGAACAAAAGGGCTCAGCCCACTGGCCCCTGCAGGATGGGTGACCTCTGGAGTCACTTATACTTCTGTAGCACTTCACAGATCCTCTCCTTGACCAGTGGATCTAGCGTCGAACAGTCCCACTCTGCCAACTTGACTAGCCGGTCATGGGCCTCCCAGAAGAGGCCAGAGCCAATGGCCAGTTCCACCCGCATGCGCCACTCAGCCAGCTTGGGGCTATTGAGGAAGACGTTATGGTTGCCCCCCATGGGCTGCAGACAGACAAGGAGGAAGGGACAGTCAGCCTGGGGATCAACCCTCCCACAGCGTCGGGGGGCTTTCCCATCCATCTCCAAAGAGTTAGTCTCCTGAACCCAAGGTCTGGGCAAGGGCCCACAAACAATATAATAAATATGGGCTGGGGATAGAAGACCCATAATCCCACAGTGTTCTTCATCACTGGCCTTGCTCCCAGCTTCCTGAGTAAGACCAAAGTCGTTCTTGGCCCAGGTATATCCTACTCTGCCCTGCTGAGACTGCCCATGGGTCTTCCCTTCTTCCAGGGAAAACTCCTTGTCCCAGGTGAGGGAGAGGAAGTTTAGGTCTTTCAGCCTTCACATTGAACCTTCCTCTATGATCAGTCACAGGGGCTGGAATGGGAGATCCATCAGCAGTTTGGTTGGTTCACTAAGAAACATGCACCCAAGAAGCTCATGAGGCCCAAGGTGGGGTGGAGGTGAAGTGTCAGAGCTGCACTGCTCAATGATAAGTTGGAATGATTTCTCCCGGTGCTGGTCTGCAATGCCAACTGACTAGGGAGCACACCAGCCAGATACTATGTTAACCTCTCACGACACTAGACAATCTAAACTGTCCATCCTTTACACCAGCTTGGCCAAAACTGGTTACCCTCCCCTGCCGGTAGAGGCCACATAATAAACTATGCTTGGATACACCCCCAAGTGTGCAGTCGGCCTACACACACACACCAGACCCAAAACTAGGAGAGCTGCCCTGCTCATCTGCCTCTCTGGAGCTCTGGGAAGACACTTGGAGCACCAAGCAGAAGAGGAGGTGTCTGAGACCTGATGGCCCCAAGGAGGAGGTGCCCTTGGAATCCTGGCATATTAACCCAGACATGTGGTCAATCTCCTCCCTTTCTTACGCTCATCCTCCAGTTCCTCCTGTACCAAGGAATCTTCGTCAAGCATGGACAATCACGACTCTCCCTGGTTCAAAATCTCAGAGCGTCCCATTATCCCAGATCAAGTCCAGATGCTCAGAGCTGGCTGCTACAAACCCACCTCTCTCCTTTTGTCATCTCATCCTTGGGTTCTGGCCCCACGGGTCCCAGAAGAATCTCACCTATACTTGGGCTCTGTCCCCACCACCCTACCCCATCCCACACCTGCATCATCTCCACCAGGGCCACCAAGTCAGCCAGGGAGATATGGTCCCCAGTGATGAACATCCTGTCCTCCAGAAACTTCATCTCAAAGAGCTCAAGGTTGTGCTTCACTTCTTCCAGCATCTGCTCCGTCTTCTCAGCTGAAACCTCCTCACCCGTAATCATCGGAATCAGCAACTGGCCAGGGCAGGGGGAGAGAAGAGGAGGGCATGACATAATCCACCTGAGCTCCAGGCCTCGGTAGCCTTGGCATCCAGATGGGTGTTGGACGGTATCAAGGACCTAATGTAGGTTCTCCTCTTCTAGTGATTCTCGTTGGTTAAAGCTGCCTGGAGCCACGTGCTCAGAAGGATTTTGAAGCCCCCAGCAAGGGAGAATCCTGAAATTGATTAATGTCTGTCACAGGCATGGGATAAGAATAAGTGATCTCAGCAAAATGGTGGAATAGGCAACTCCAAACTTGTCCCTCCATAGAAACATCAAAAAAACAAGCAGAAAACCCAAAATCTGTGGATGAAATAGAAGCTGGAACCCTCCTTTTGGAATATTAAGCCTAAAAGCCTCATGGGACTATGAATTCACCCATAATTTTTATTTGCCATCAGGCCAGAGATTTTAAAGAAAAATTGTTCTCTAACGAGGATTGTAACAAAAGTGTAAATATAATTTCAGAGTTGAAAGTTGATGGTGCAAATATGTATATAATGAACTGTATTTTTACAATGATCACCACATGACTATTTATCACACCCTTTATGTACTCCGTAACCGTCTTACAGAAACATCACCTGCCATCTCTTCTGTGGTCTCTTAATCTGATAATTGTATTCCTGCCATTAAAGGATACAGTTATTTTTTTAAAAAGCAGAAACTGTCAAAACCAACTTTTCCAGGACTCTGGAAAATAGTCAAGGGTAAACAGCAGCCAAGTGAACGCTGAATCCAACAGCAGCCTAAAAATGAAAGGAAAACTACACGGTGATTTTACTTGCCTTGGACCCCACCCCTTCTCTGGCTGAGATGGGCCTGTGATGGCATTGACATTGCCAGTGTGGGTCCCTGGTGTCCGATTACAGAGGAAACAGAGCCCAATTGTTGCACAAATTTAGTATGTTTGAAAGTCTGTTCCAACCTAACTTGAGGCTCCCTGAAAGACTGCCCCAAGGCACTCATCTTTTTTCCAACCTGGAACTTACTCAGGGAAGAAAAGCAGCACAGAGAAGTGGCATGAACTCGTAGCAAACTGCAACCTCCTGGGACAGAAGATCACGACTGAGACATACAACACAGAGCCTGGGGTCCTAGAGGAGGAGAAGCTGGGGAGAAAGTTCCTTTGGGGTACCATTCATACCTACTGGGAAAATGGAAGCTTCATGTCTAGGGCGAGGCATATGTTCAGGAAGACCCGAGAAGACCCTCAGTGTTCAGCTTGGTCTGATCTATGGGCTCAGTGTGAACTGTCCAGAGCACAGAAGGAGAATCTCAGCACATAGGAAATGCATACTATAGCCTTCAACAATTAAAAAAGAGTAAAAAGAAAACCATCAAACTCTGGGGAAGGGGAAGAATCTGATTTTCAGAGATATTTCAAAATATTCAAATATCCAAGCTTAAAAAAAAAATCACAAGGTATGTGCAAAGACAGGAAGAGAAAGCCTACGCAAAGGAAGAATATAAAGCAAGAGACACTATGTCTGAGGATTCCCACACATAGGAATTACTCATTAAAAACATTAATCAACTATACTAAATAAGTTCAATGAGCTAAAGGAAAACAAGGGCAAAAAACTAAAGGAAATCTGGGAAAGGAAGCATAACCAAAAGGAGGAATTCAATAAAGACATAGAAATTTTTAAAAAGAAACAAACAGAAATACAAAGCTGAAAAGGATAACTGAAACAAAAAATTCACTACAGGGATTCAAAAGCCATTTGAACAGGCACAGGAAGGAACTGGTAAACTTGAAGATAGGACAATTGAAATAATTCAGTCAAAGGAATAAAAAAAGAGAGAATGAACAAAAGTGCACAGAACCCAAGAGATTGTAGGGTGCCATGCACATACCAACATTCAAATTATGGGAGTCATGGAAGGAGAAGAGAAAAAGAGCAGGCAGAAAGAACATGTGAAGAAATAATGGCCCAAAACTTCCCAATTTTGATGAAACAAATGAATACACACATTGAAGAAGCTCAATGAACTCCAAGTAGGATAAATTCAAGTATATCTACAATGAGACACATTAGAGTCAAACTATCAAAACCCAAAGACAAAAAGAAAATCTTGAAAGCAGCAAGAGAGAAGCAACTCATCATACAAAGATGGGATCCTCAATTATAGTAACAGTTGGTTCCTCACCAGGAACCATGGAAGCCACAAGGTAGTGGGATGTCACATTTAAAGTGCCAAAAGGAAAATTAAAACACTTGCCAACCAAGGATTCTTTCTGCATCTGACAAAAACTACCACTGGAATATGAAGGGAAATTAAGACTTTCCCAGATAAACAAAAGCTAAAGGAGTTTGTTACCAGACCTGCCCTAAAATGCTAAAAGTATTCCTTCAGGCAGAAATGAAGGTATCAGATAGTAAGTTGAAACTATATGAAGAAATAAAGAACACTGATAAAGGTTACTACCAATCAAGGTTATATTTACCTACAAAGAGGTAAGTATAAAATCCAGGACAACTGTACTAGGGGCTTGTGACTCCTCTTGATTTCCTATATGATTTGAAATGCAAATGTATAAAATAATAGCTATCTTTCTATGTTAATGGGCACACAAGATATAAAGTTGTAATCTATAACAATAATAATATAAAGGGGGAGGATGGAGATGTAGGAGCAGAGGATTTGTATACTACTGAAGCTAAGTTGGTATCATTCAACCGGATTATTGTAAGTTTATGATGTTAACTTTAAGTCCCAAGGTAAACACTAAGAAAATAACTAAAAATGTACAGAAGAGGAAAGAAAGGATTAAAAATACTACACTACAAAAAATCATCTAAATACAAAAAAAGGCAGCAATGACTGATGAACAAAAAACATACAAGAAATACAGAAAAAGAGCTAAATGGCAGATGTAAGTCTTTATTAGTTATTATTTAAATGTAAATGGATTAAATGCTACAATTAAAAGACAGATCTATAAAATGAACTAAAAGAAAACATGATCCATCTATACGATATCTATAAAAGACTCTCTTTAGATACAAAGACACAAAAGGATTGGAAAAGATTCCATGCAAACACAAGAAAAAGAGAGCTGGGCTGGCTATATTATCAGACAAAACAGATTTTAAGCTTCCAAGAGACAATGGAGGACAGTATATATTGATAAAAGGGTAACCCATTTAAAGATATAGCAACTACAAACATATACACACCTAACAACAGAGCCCAAAATATATGAAGGAAAAATTGGCAGAAATGAAAGGAAGAAATAGGCAGTTCTACAATGAGAGTTAGAGACTTCAATATACCACTTTCAATAATGGGTAGAAGGTCAGTAAGGAAATAGAAGACTTGAACGACACTATAAACCAATTAGACCTAACAGATATATTGAATACTCTTAAAAATTGGCAGAAATGTATCAAACTGATGCAAATAGACATGTGACACAATAAAGTTTTTAATGTTATTTTTAAAAACAGTAAACAGAAAACAAGAGACACATTCTTTTCCAGGTGCAAATGGAATACTCTCCAAAACAGACCATATGTTAGGATACATAAGTCTCAATAAGTTTAAAAATACTGAAATCATAGAAAGTATATTTTCCAACCACATTTGAGCAAAATTAGAAATAAAAAACAAAACAGAGTATCTCATAAACAAGTGCAATTTAAACCATACATGACTAACTAATAGGTAAAAGAAGAAATCGCAAGGGAAATTAGAAAATATACAGAAATGAATGAAAACTAAGACACACATGCAAAAATTTATGGAATGCAATGAAAGTAAAGCTCAGAGGGAAATTTATAGCTATAAAAACCTACAATAAAAAAAGAAGAAAGCTCTTAAATCAATAATCTAACTATACTTCTTAGGGAAAGAGTGAAAGAAGAGCAAACTAAACTCAAAGCTAAAAGAAGGAAGGAAATAATAATGATTAGAGTGAAGATAAAATAGAGAATAGAAAAACAATAGAGAGTATCAATGAAACCAAAAGTTGGTTCTTTGAAACAATGAGCAAAACTGACAAAACTTTAGCTAGATTGACCACAAAAAAAAGAGTGAAAACAAGTAATTAAAATCAGAAATGAAAGAGAGGATATAACTGTTCATTTTCATGAAATAAAAAGGATTTTAAGAGAATACTATGAACAACTATATCCCAACAAACTGGATAACCTAGCTGAAGTGAACAAATTCCTAGAAACAAACTATCAAAACTGACCTAAGAAGATATAGAAAATCTGAATATGCCTACAGCAATAAAGAGACTGAATCATAATCAAAAGCATCCCAACAACAAAAAGCCCAGGACCAGATGGCTTTACTGGTGAATTCTACCAATATCAGAAGAAAAATTAACACCAATATTTCTCAAACTCTTCCAAAAACTTGAAAATGAAGGAACATTGCCTAATTCATTCAATGAAGATACCAAACCCTGGCAAAGACACTATTACAAAAGAAAACCACAGACCAATGTCCCTTATCTATAGATGCAAAAAACCCCAACAAAATATAAGCAAGCCAAATTCAGGAGCATTTTAAAAGGATTATACATCATGAACAAATGGGACTTATTCCTGGGATAAGCTTCAAAATATGAAAACCAATCAACATATGTATTGAGTATATATAACACATGAGTAGAATGAAAGGGAAAAAAAAACAAATGACTATCTCAACTGACGCAGAAAACCATTTGACAAAATATAGTGGTCTTTATGAGCAAATATTTAATACACTAGGAAGAGAAGGAATTTCCTCAACATGATAAAGGGCATTTATGATAAATCCACAATTAACATCAAACACCATGATGAGAGTGTGAATGTGTTCCCCCAGGATCAGAAACAAGACAAAGAAGCCTGTACTCACCCTTTCTATTCAATATTATACTGGAAATACTCACCAGAGCAATTAGACAAGAAAAAGAAATAAAAGGCATCGACACTGGAAAGGATGAAATAAAACCACCTGTATTCACCGATGACATGATCTTATATCTAGAAAAACCCAAGAGAATCCAGACCAAAGTAATTGTTAGCATTAAATAAACAGGCACAGAAGATTGGAATTTTTCAAAAGGAACTTTAAAGAAAGGAGGGAAGAGAAATTCTGATATATAAAACAGTTCAAAATAGAAACAACAACGAAGGAAAAAAGGAGTAGAGACATGTACTTGTTATTTGTCATCTTCATGTTTGATCATTTATATGAGCCTTCTGACCCTGATATTCCGTAGTTTGGAATGAGATTTCCCAAATTCCTGTCCCGGCCTGGATAGTATCAGCCCTTCCTGAGTTCCCTTCCCCTCATGTTGACAAGGCGGTTTCAAACCCACTGGCCCATTCCATGCTCCTGGCAGCTCAGCACGGCAGGCAGGAGATGGGGCTCAGGCAGTAAGATCCGAGAAGGGTGGGAAGAGTTGCTGTACACAGAGCCAGAACTGGAACCCACACTTCCCAACTCCCTTGTCCCAGAGTCCCTGTCTCACCCCAGCAGGTCTCCCAGTCCCAGGCCAGGTTGAAGCCATAGCCCCACTCACCTTAATCCAGAGCATCTTGCTCATGGGCAGCTGAATGGCCGTGTGCTGCCAGGCCATGAACTCGTCCACGCGAGCGCGTGTGTGCAGGTCTGGTGGGTACCAGTGCGAGGGGGCACTGTACTTGCGGCACAGGTAGGAGAGGATGGCCACACTGTGGGAAACAGCAGGTCGAGGGCACTGCTCTTGAACCTTCCCTAATGCCGCTACACCGGCCAGCCCCAGCTGCCCACAGGAATATTAGGGGACCAATATTCTTCTGGAGGAAGGATGAGCCCAAAGGGTGCCAGGAAAGGTCTCCCCAAAGCAGTAAGCCCGCTGGTCAGTCTGGATGGAGAAGACAGCACGAGATGGTGATTCATTAGTGATGTGAAGGGTGAGTAGAAGTTGATGGGTGGAATAGAGAAAGCAGTCCAGGCAGGAGGAACAGCATGTGCCTAAAGACCAGGCCAGAATGGAGCGTAGGAAATTTTGAAAACGGTGACAAGTTCAGTGTGACCGGAAGAAAACTGGTGATGGTAGAGAGATTGGTGGGGAAATAGTCAGAGAGGAGACCCTTGGAGGCTGCAGAGAGGACTGTGGACAATCCTCAGAGCTATGGATGATGTAAGCAAGACATGATATGGGCCACCTGGAATTTTAGAAAGACCCTCACCCCATCCACCCTGAGGCTGGGTGCAGGGTGGACAGAAAGAGCTAAATCAACAACACGGAGGCCAAGGTGGTGGTGCCTTCTGGGATATCCAAGCTGGTGCCTGGGGAGGGCAGAACCTGAAGGGATGAAAGGGATGTTCTGGGCCTTGCTGGGGCGGGATGGGGGCATGGGAGGAAGGAGCTTCTGGGGAGAAATGAAGAACTCAGGGTGGACATAAGTATTTGAGGTGGATAGTTGAGAGGTGACGAGTCTGGGGCCCCAAGAAAATCCTAGGTGGGAGTCTGATAGCAAAGTCAGTATTGGGTGGGGTACTCGGAGCTGGCAGGCAAAAAGGGATCGGAGATGGGTGGAGAGAGAGGAAGTGGAGAAGGAGCAGCAGCGGAAGGCAGGAGGGAGCTCCTGGGGGGCCCGAAGAAGGCAGCTGTCAAAGAAAGGGGAAGTACCAGGGAGAGATCAGGGAAGGAAAAGAAAACGTCCACCCACATGGGGCCTGTAAAGCGTGATGATTCTGCTGTCCACTTGTATTTGCTGAGAAGGAGGCTCAGATGAACAAGCAACTGGCCGAGGACACACAGCCCACCCATGGCAGAGCTGGGGTTTGACCTCTAGGCTTAGCCTGCCGCCATTCTCCATCTCTTGCTGGTGACCTTGAACAAGGACGGCGCAAGGAGTGGGTGGGGTGGAACCCTTGGGCTGGGGGTGGGTGGGAGGCAGCAGAGCAAAATAGCAAAGGGGAAGAGAGGGGCCCGTGGGCCGAAGAGGGGCTGCAGAGCTGCCTGTTGATGATCTTCCCTAGCCCCCGCGGGAGCCCCCACCCCCACCCCGGTGGCCCTGGGGACACGGTCCACGACCCGACCTGCCATTGGCTTCCACCCCGCAGCCGCCTCCCGCCTTGTACTTGGCTGGGCTGCCTGAGCCCTCCAGCGGGCTTGTCCTGCACGGCGACATTGGGCCTCCCAGGCCTATTCTTGGACATCCGCCCTCCTGGTTCCCAGTGGCAGGACCCCGGGGGTACCGCAGCCAGGCGGGGCCCATTCACCCCGCCTGCGTGCACAGAGAGGACCAGGACTGCCCCGCTTGGACGACCACCGTCCTGGGGGCCCGCTGCACGGTCCCTGCGATGACGCTGGAACGAGCACCCTTCCCAAGACGCCCCTCGGGGGCCTGCGACGCCATTTTGTCACGTGATTCTGGCGGGGGCGGGGCTATCAATCCCGGGGTCCCACTGCTGGCCCGTGATTGGTCCACCACGAGCAGGTGACTCAGACTGGGCCCATCCGGGTCCTTCCCTGGGAATTTCTTTCGGTGGAGTTGGCGCTGCTTACATGGAGAGCCCTGAGAGGAGGCGAGCAGCCTTGCAGAGAGGGTGAGCAGTGGGAGGCTGCACGGAGCAGGAGGTGAGGGAGAGAGAGAGCAGGAGGTGAGGGAGAGAGAGAGAGGGAGCTTCGCCCGAGGCATTAAGAGCTTCAGCACTGACCGAAAGGGGAAGAGAGAAATGAGACAAAATAGTGTCAGTGGCTGAGAGTCCAAACAGAGTCAAGAGGTTATCCTGGAGGTTATTCTTATGCCGTTTTAGTTTATGGTGCATTGGAGTGGATGGTTGTATAATGATAAAGCTTTTACAGTGTGACTGTGTGATTGTGAAAACCTCGTGTCTGATGCTCCTTTTATCCAGGGTATGGACAGGTGAGTAATATATAGATGGATAGATAAAGTGTAAAACTTGGTTAGGTTGAAATACTGGGTCAATGAGCGAGAGGTGTGGGATGTATAAGTTTCTTTTTCTTTTTAATTACTTTTTCTGGAGTGATGCAAATGTTCAAAAAAAATGATCATGGTGATAAATACACAACTATGTGATATTGTGAGCCCCTGATTGTATACTATGTATGGACTATATGTGTGTGAAGATTTCTCAATAAAAATATTTAAAAAAAAAAAAAAAAGAGCGTCAGCACTGCCACAGCTTCTACCAGTTCCCCTGGTTTGTCACACCAACCAATAAACCCCCCCTGTGGGCCTAATTAATTGAGCTGGGCTCCTGTCATTTGCAGCGATTGTCCTGACCTTCTCCAATACTCTAATAGACACCCTGTCACAGGGGCCTGGGACTGATGGGGAGAGGCCCAGGTCATTGGAGAAGACCTGGAGGAATGAGGAAAAAATTCACCAGGCATGGAAAGTATGTGATTCTAAGCTCCAGTACCAGAATGGGGGAGGAAAGGGACCCCAGGGAGAGAAGGTGACATAAATGGGAGGCCAAGGACAGAGGTGAGGAGCCCTGGCACTTTGAAATTGAGGTCCTATACCACCACAGACATCTTGAGAGACATACTTTGAAAATTAGGAACCACCTCTGAAACCCTCTTGCAAATTAATCAATCCTGAATCCCATCAAGCTTCTAGATCCAACTAGCCATTCACAGGAAAGAGGGAATCAGAGAAGCATACCCACTGTCCTCTGAGGATGCAATCTGCCAAACCCAGATTTTGTGAAATTCCCCAGGACAACTCTGCTGGTTTGAAAGGACGTATGTCCCCTAGAAAAGCCATGTTTTAATCCTAATCCCATTTTGTAAAGGCACTGTTTCCTCTAATCTCTATTGGTATTGTATGTTTGAAACTGTAATTAGATCATCTCCCCGGACCTGTGATTTAATCAAGAGTGGTTATTAAGCTGGATTAGGTGAAGGCATGCCTCCACCCATTTGGGTGGGTCTTGATTAGTTTACTATAGTCCTATGAGAGGAAACATTTTGGAGAATGCAGGAGATTCAGAGAGAGCAGAATGACACAGCAACAAGAAGCAGAGTCCATCAGGCAGTGACCTTTGGAGATGAAGAAGGAAAATGCCTCCCGGGGAGCTTCATGAAGGGAAACCAGGAGAGAAAGCTTGCAAATGATGCCGTGTTCGCCACATGCCTTTTCAGATGAGAGAGAAACCCTGACCCTGTTCTCCATGTGCCTTTTCACTTGACAGAGATCCTGAACTTCATCGGCCTTGTTGAACCAAAGTATCCTTCCCTGGTTGCCTGTGATTGGACATTTCTATAGATTTGTTTTAATTGGGACATTTTCTTGGCTTTAGAACTGTAAACTAGCAACTCATTAAATTCCCCTTTCAAAAGCCATTCCATTTCTGATATATTGCATTTGGGCACCTAGCAAACTAGAACAACAACGGACTGGGTTTCTTCAGCAACAACAACAAAAAGGCAAAGAAACAGTGAGGGGAACAGAGGGGGCATTAGATTAAAAAATATTTAAGAGATATGTTAGCTAGCTGCTACTTGGATCTGATTTGGAACTAATTCCAACAAGTAAACTGCAAAGAGAATTTTTATAAGATAATCAGAGACTTTTGAACATGAACTATATATTTCATTAAATCAAGGAGTTATTGTTGATTTCCTCAGATGTCATAGTTGGGTGTTGTTCTAGTTTGCTAGCTGCCAGAATGCAATATACCAGAAACAGAATGGCTTTTTAAAAGGGAATTTAATACATTGCTAGTTTACAGTTCTAAGGCAGAGAAAATGTCCCAATTAAAGCAAGTCTATAGAAATATCCAATCAAAGGTATCCATGGAAAGATACCTTGGTCAAGAAGGCCAGTGAAGTTCAACTTCTCTCTCTCAAGTGAGAAGGCACATTGTGAACATGGTCAGGGTTTTTCTCTCTCATCTGGAAAGGCATGTGGTGAACATGGTGTCATCTGCTAGCTTTCTCTCCTGGCTTCCTTTCACGAAGCTCCCTGGGAGTTGTTTTCCTTCTTCATCTCCAAAGTGCTGGCTGATGGACTCTCTGCTTCTCATGGCTATGTCATTCTTCTCTGCTCTCTCTAAATCTCTCATTCTCCAAAATGTTCTCTCTTTTATAAGACTCCAGTAAACAACTCCACCTTCAGTGGGTGGAGACACAACTCCATGGAAATCATCTAATCAAAAGTTACCACCCACAATTGGGTGGGTCACATCTCCATGGGAACAATCAAAATGCTCCCACCCAGCAATACTGAATGAGGATTAAAGGACATGGCTTTTCTGGGGTCCACCACAGATTCAAACTGGCACAGGTATTGAGGGATTTTTTTTTTTTTTAGTCTTTACATTTATGGACAAAATGATGGAGTGCTGGGAGGTGGGAGAACTGAGCAGGATACAAGTGATGCAAAATGGGTCCCAAGTCAATAACAGTTGGAACTGGGTGATGGGATGGATATGTGGTGGTCTGTGATACAATTCATTCATCAGTATTTATTCTACCATAGTGTACATGAAACTTTTCCATAGTGAATATCAAATAAATGCTAGAAGGTTGGCTCTACCTGAGTCTCTTAGGAGGAAAAGGGACAAATGGCAGGGAAAAAGCCCTGGGAAAAACTGTTACCTTTCAGATAAGATAAATTTTCCATCTTTGAGGCTAGGCAGCTTCCTCAGGGGGTTTATCTGGATGTATTCCTTGCTGTGGTGGTGACCTGGGAGAGACAGGGAAGGTCTGAGGCTGCTAGGACCGCAGAGAAGAGAGAACCAGGTCTTCAAAAAGCCTAAACACCATTTTCTCACAAAGGGGAAACTAAGGCTCAGGTCAGAGTGCAAATCAGTGGCAGAGCACTAGCCCCCTGCCTGTGCCCCAGTACTAGGACAAACCTTTAGCTCTCAGGGGCTTTAGGCCTGCAGCCACAGCTTATGAACCAACTGCAGCTCTAGGGCAAGAATCCCACCTCCATTCCCGTCACTCCTCACTCCATCTCCCCCTCTAGAAGAACCAGGCAGCTGCAGCTGGTATTAAAGGAAGCATGAGCTCTAGACCCAGCACATCACTGAGAAGTCCAGAAGGGAATCTCCCAGACATATTGATGGTGATCTGCACAGAGAGCCCAATTTGGAAGCAGGAGTCTTAAATCCTCCTTGGCCAGCTGGCCCCAGTTAGAAGCACTAAATATGAGTATCACTCACACCCCATTTATTTCCACAGTGCCTGCATTCCTTCCTCTGTTTTAGAAGCATCTGCCTCTTTAAGGTGAGCTTTTAAAGCCTCATTTGTGCCTGGGGCAGTGTTGAAAATGGGTGTCCTGAAACTTACACAGTGTCTGTGTAACTCTGAGCAGGCTGAACACTGGAGAGGATGGGAAGCAGCGTGTGGACCATCAGATGTGGGACGACCACACATTTCTGTGACCTCTGCCAAGCTAGTTGACAAGTACTACAGATAATAGGATGCCAATCATCCTAGGAGAAGGTAGAGGCACTGGAACTCAGCAGTTCTTCCTTCTACTCTACTCTCTTAACAGGGCAGAATTACCAAGATCTTTTTTGGGTGAGGGTAGGAGCAAGGGTCTCCTGGGACTCTGCCCCCACCTCTCAGAAATGCCCCTACCAGCGTGGCCTGCCTCTGCCCAGGACCAGGCCTGCCAAGCTGTGATCTGGTCTGACCTTTCAGCAGATCCACGAACTGGAAGTCGAAGGGGATGCCATTTTTCCTGGCAAAGATGTAGACGGCACGGCAGGGGGCTGACAACAGGTCTAGGTAGAGTTCCAGGCCCAAGCTGATCCGCGAGCTGGACTCAGCTGATGCCATGGCCAGCTAGGAACCTAAGTCTATATCCAGCTTGATGCCCTGGCCATCTCCCCACCAGCCTGTGACCTGCTCTCTCTATGTCTCTAGGTCACCTGGATCCAGGATTCCCACATTCCGGAACTTTTTGTTTCACTTGGTGTTGTCATGAGGCCAAGAAGCCTGGAGTTCTCTCCAAGCAAGGATTCTGAAGGGCCCCAGGGGCAAGCTCAGAGGGATCCCCAGCAGGGGAGAGCTGAAAGCTAGGGCCTGGGTGAGGGTGGAAGGCTGCAACCATGCCCTCCTCCACCCCATGGCATGTGTGTATTTGTGCACCTGTGCCTGTGACAGCACCTTTTTGGGAAGGACTCAAGCATGCAAATTCCCAGGCCCTCATTGGGTACCATGACTAAAGGGGCTTTCTGGGTCCAGATTGAGGATAGGAGATGAGAATCAATTCTGGAGGGTTCCAGAAGTAGACATGGGCTAGCCATAGGTCAATCTAGCCTAAACTGTAGCTAGAGAAAGATCAGGAGAACTTGGAGTCTAGAGAGTTGCCAGGGGCACTGAGAATGATGCCATGGGGGATTCAAGGGGCAGTTAGTCAGTGGCACCATGCAGAGGTGCCCAGAAACTTCCAGGCTGGGCCAGGCCCTGCAGGGGTCACTAAGCTCTGGAGCACCTGGAGGGTGAGAAAGGTGCCAGAAACCTGTGGAGGGGCCTGAGTGTGCTCCCTCCTAGTTCTGTAAGCTCGCCAGCCCTTCTAGGCTTCAGTGCAGAAACAGGTACATCCCCATTTTTAAGGGGGCAGAATGAGGCTGGAGACGAGGTAATGGCACATAGCATGTTTACTGCAGGCATCAGTGTGCCGGGCAAGCATGCCAGGCCTGGTCGTTAGCGGAGCCGCTCTCGCAGCAGCTGCACCAGCTTCTGGGCCAGCTGGGGGTCCTCCTGGGCCTCCTGGGGATCCCGTGGCTGAAGCACAAGCTTCTGGGCCTCCTGGACGAGCTCGGGGCCCAGGGCGGCCTCCACACGGGCCCTCCACGCTGCCAGGCGGGGTCGGCCTTGGAAGACATCACAGCCGACGGCAGTGGGCTGGGGAGACAGGACAGTTGGGAGTGGACTCAGCCCCGTGTCCACACCCCCCACCCCAACCCAGGCAGGTGGGCGAACCTCACCTGCATCAGCTCCGTGAATGCCATCAAGTCTGCCAGGGAGATTTGTTCGGCTGCCAGGAAGGGCCTGGCCACCAGGACCTCCTGCTCCAGGTGCTGTAGGCCGGGGGTCAGCTTCCCCAGCAGCCGCTCCAGCTGGGCAGTTTCCACAGGCTGCCCCGAGAAGTGGGGCAAGAGAGACTGGGCCAGGAGGAGGGGACAGCTAAGTCTGGGTCTCTGCAAGCCACCTCTCCGCTGCTTCCCAACCCTCATCATTTTGTGATACCTCCTGGGACTCTGTGTTCAGAAGGATTCTGAGGCCTCATTCAGGCTCAAGAGAGTGCTACAATGGATTAGTGATGTCTGTCCTGGGCAGAGGATGGGAGGTGTCATATGTGTCCCTGGAACCTGACTCCTGCTGAAGCCTGCATGATAGGGCCAAGGAGACTCACCTTGCACAGGTAGACGTTGTTGCCAGCTAGCTGGATGGCGACGTGCTGCCACGCCAGGTACTCGTCCACGCGGGCGCGGACCTGCAGGTCCTGGGGGTACCAGTATTCCGGTGTCTGGTACTTGCGGCTCAGGTATAAAAGGATGGCCACGCTGCAGGCAGGGGGTGTCAGAGGTTTACCCCAACCCCGCCAGGGCTGGGAGGCTGCATCACTCTCCCCAAGGACGATCTGACTCAGCTTCTCCCCAAGTTCAGCACCCCCACAAACAACGTCCCCTGCTGCAGGCATCTGCACCCCCCCCCTTCAAACTGCACCGTTGGCTCCTCCCCCCTTTCACTTCCTCCATTTCTCAACCCACTCCTCTCCAGATCATTTTAAGCTCCCCTCTCAGCTCCTACCCAAGCCTGCCCTCTCCCTCCAGGCTGAGCAAGGGGGTCTCTATATCTCCTTTC